>KN882676.1:27261-39619 GCA_000934455.1 Apostichopus parvimensis
TTTTTTCTTATCAAATTTGAGGCCTATCCGATAATTAAGAGTAAATACCTCCTGGATAATTAACGCCAGTAGCAAAACCGGTAACATACGGCAGATATTTCTTGTGAATTCCCGTCATAAACTAGTTAGCGACTATTATCTTCAGAGTAAATACTTAAACAAACCGAAATAACTGAGTTTTAGTGAGGTTTAAGAAACAAACAAAAGTCGTGCAGCATATATACAATTTAAGGACTCTGATGTTTTGTGATCCTTAACATTTTAGAGTCATTTCATCAAGATGAATAAAATTAACTAATAAAGTGTCGGCGTATACGTTGTCAAGGGCTTTTCTGTGCTTTGTTGTGTGTAGGATAACCTTTATTTCACTCTTCTAACAAGCAATACGCAACATTCATTCATTATTTGTAAGGACTCACCATGCAGTGGCTGTTGTTGATCTGTTTCACACGATTGTTGGAAATTGCCTTCATCTTGACGTCAAAACCAGATCCTCTTAGAATTTTGTATGGCAAAGATATGAAGTTTTTAAATTTGGATACATTTTTGTGATTTTGCATCTGGCAACAGTATAGAGTGAATGACGTCATCATGTCTATTGGGTTCATGTTTTTCACTATATCATATTAAAATAATACATCCACAGATTGACAGAGGAAAATTCTTCGAGAAAAAACATCGTACTGTGATAAAATTCTAATTACAGAAACAAACACATATACAAATGTATCGCATTAATCACTAAGATGTAAAGTTGATTACAACCAATTAATCACTTAATAAAGAAAAACCAATTACAACCAATAATTAATCACAATTAACGCAGCAACTTCAACGTGAAACTGTAACACGATTAAAAACATCTACATCGAACACTAACATCAATAAATACATTACCGTACAACTATAATATATACTGAGTATATATTAAAGTCCAACAGATAATAAAGCTATCGTATACGTTCGTTGCTTTCATACGTCTCTGCTTCAGTGTTGAAGATATCAAATTAATTAATTTTAAGCTTCCCCTTTACACGTATAGTGCAAATTCAATCATTTCCATCTGTGTCTGTGTGTGTCTGTGTGTATGAGGATTGTTTTGGTTTATACACTTCCGCATTGTTACTGATAATACAACCGGCTGACACTATCCGACATCAAAATTAAAATATGCACCTCTTGTTAATTTATTCCATACGTTGTACTATCTCGTTTATTTTCGTCTTTATATTTTGTCAACTGATGTATAGCTTGGTTTCTCTCAGACTGTTCCGCGTTGAAAAAAAAACTGGGTTCGTTAAAATAAACAGAACCGAGCAACTCTCCGATCCTACCTCTCTGACAGTTTCAATTTACCAAAAAAAAATATCAATTCTTTTTGAAAGCTGATAGATAATAAAATTGATATTTTACTTTGTTTTTGAGTAGCATGCACCTGGTTCTAAATACCTCAGTCACTGCTTTTGTCAAACATCCCAACGATGTGATATTTTGACGCTTGGATGCATTCACTATATCAGAGGGACGTATATTGGCATCACAAACAAATATTTAGCGAGAGCTGGCGCATTCATTATACGAGCTTAAAGTGATATTTATATATCATATACGAAGAGATTCCACCCCCCCCCCAAAAAAAAATAATAATAAAAATAAAATTTAACAAAACATGGCAGTTACTTATTATTTGAACTGAAAACTTGTAGTACAATTTTAATACAATTTTGCAGGAAATCTCGAGTGGGGAATGATTTGAATTAGATTTTTTTTTTTGGAACAATGTAATTAATAATAATTTGTAAGACCTTACGTAATATTACATTCGTAATATCTACAAAGATTTTGGGAAAAGTTGTCAATCCACTTCCATGATCTGAGCCGATAAGGGTCGGGCTCTGTATTGGGACAATAATATCACCATAGCTTAATTTTACATTTTTTTATTGGTGCACTTTTTGTAATGATATTGTGAAAATGAAAATAACAAAAACTATTTATTCCATACTTCCTGGGACCACTCCATCCCTTTTTACGGGCCCTCTAAGTGACTGTCTATTGGGCTGTATCTCACTGACACACTAACATCTTGTCCGACCTGACCACGGGGTAATTTTAAAAAAAAATATTACTATTCTGTAAGTCACGTTACACAGTTCTGTAATGGCTGATTTTAGTATTATAAACAGCTGTTTGTAACGGCAGAGTTGCGGCTAAGAACTCCTTCAAAAATACCAGCCCCGAGATAAACCGCTTGTATATTTCTATAGTAATGTGTCCCCCCCCCCCACCCCCTCCCTCCAACTCCATCATGAACTAAGCGTTATACAGCGCGCTTTGGTAACTTGAGGAGATGATTGACCATGTGAACTACGAGAACGTGCAACACAGTGACGAATCAAGGATTTCTCGGTATCCGTAGATACAGAAATCACTAACAAAATAGTGTTGTTTAACAAACAAATCGGTTAAAAGTGAGGAATACACGCACGCGAAGCGTCCTATCACAATATTATTTTGCTTTACAAAATTAAATTTCGACATAATTTCATTTATTATTGAAGAAATATTTTAAAGAGGGCGTCTGTCTACCCCCCCCCCACTCACACCCGTAACCGGGTCCCCATCCTCGGATCCGTCCCTAAGACACGTGATGTTAGGCAGATAGCAAAAGCTATATATAACTTTAAGGCAGTGACAC
The DNA here is from genome assembly GCA_000934455.1 of Apostichopus parvimensis. Lineage (NCBI taxonomy): Eukaryota > Metazoa > Echinodermata > Holothuroidea > Aspidochirotida > Stichopodidae > Apostichopus > Apostichopus parvimensis. Next base: position 29,960 of record KN882676.1, read on the forward strand.
CTCCCATTGAAGTTACGTTAATTTGACAAGAAGAGCGCCAGCTATAGACAAAGAAGAAAGCGAGATAAAAGGCGAGAACTAACGGCGAGAACCATCTCAGTTAGTCGAGAGTTCATCTCGTCAGGGAGTGATTTGGAAACAGAGGTTTTTCTTCTTGTTCATCAAATATTAGTTGTTCGTTTAATATAGTTTATGGAGTTAAGTTGCAGATATTGCTGTGCGTTGCTTCATGAAACAAGGTTAGAGTTGTTTTTCGTATCAACTTTCCAAGATACTGTATATATATACTTACAGGGGGAAAAAAAACAATAATTGAAAAAAAGTGGGAAGGATAGAGACAGACAGACAGATAGCTAGACAGACATACAGACAGGGAGAGAGAGAGAGTCAAGAAACACGGATTTGTTTTAATAATAGTAACTCTTGTTTTTGGAAAGATTTTCAAAAACCACTTTTTTTTTCTGCGTGTGTGTTGATTAACAGTTTCTGTCATACTTTTAAAATCGAAAAGGACGGGGAAAAGATCCCGGAAAGGAATTTCTTGAGAGAAAATATTTTGACCAAAGAAATTCTTGAATGAGAACTTTTGTGGTCAAATAAAGTCTGAGAGGCGTCGATGTTGTGTATATATTACATATCACTATACAGATCTAAAGAAGGAATCTCTGGGGGAGCGAACGTATTTTACAAATTGAACTTTTAGTCGTACTCTGTGATTTGCGTCAAGGAATTGTTAATTCTCCCAAGTTGTGTAACGCAAAACAAAACAACACAAAAACGGTCTGAATTCTTAAATAGTTCAGTATAGAAGCAAGTGAATAAATGGGTTCACATAGGCCTATAATGACATCGTGTTAATTGACGAAAAAGAGTCGTTTTTTATGATTCTTTTGCGAAGAAGAAGAGAAACTACTTTGGCTTATTTCTCCGAGATGTTATTTTTGCTTTAAAAAAAAATTCAATATTGAACATACACCGTTTTTCGCAGAGGTTTTTAACTGAAAACGAATTTTCTTTTTCAACAATTTTGCAGATCCAGAGTGTTGTCACCAAGGAGACGTTTTTATTTTTTTGCTTGTTCTTGGGAAAGAATGAAATTCTTACGTTAGCGGTCAAGAGATATTTACTTTGGGATATAAACTATTTTGGTGTAATCAGCAAACGTTAACGTTACCAAACAGTTGCTATTTGTTGTACAGTGGGCGATTTCAACAAATTTCAGTGCTGTGTTTCGGGATAATTCATCAACGACTCGTGCGTCGATAATTATATACTGTGGTAAGTAAACCGTTTATTCTAACATACTAGTCTGTACTCATACGCGCCTTCATTTCGGATTTGTACTGGTATTATTTGTACACCATGGGAGCATTTGGAAGTGTTTTGTTAGATTGTTACTATGGTGCAATGTTAAGTACTCTTATAGCCATGTGCTCATGTGCACTCATATACCAAGAGGAAATGTACCTGTACTAGTTAGTATACTGCGATGTCTATATTAAAGTACAACATCGCTCCCTCCCTATTTTTGTTCTTGTTCTTGTTGGGTTTTTTCAAGCTATAGAGTTGAGGTTCTGTATAAATAAAGATTCACTTAGCCTGCATGCTGATAGTCAACCTGTCTGTTTGCAATTTTCCCTCCGGATCAATCATATTTATTTTATTTCTTCAAAAAAAAAAAGGATGAACATGTTCCTAACGGACATGTACTGTCAAGTGTTTCTTCTAACCGTAAAATAATAATTAAAAAAAAATGTTGCTGTTAAAATCCAATTTCAGCTGACAATAGAAATGTTCACACCGATGTTTAGTACGTCTCATGTCGCACGGTTGGGATTTGGTTATGAGTGGATCATTTCATTTAGCTAGTAAGGGTTAATCCTCTCCCCCCAACCCCGCAAAGAAAAAATAAATAAATTAAAAGAGGAGAAGCTCTTAGTATTCGGCCGAGGGTGAAAAACCATTTCTACTAAGCTTACAATCTATTATGAATTGAAGTCATTAAGTCTTTGCGTAAAGGTACTAAAATCGCTGTCAGCTTCTTGTCATCGAAAATGATTAACTGGGAATCTTTTTCGTTACTAACATACCGATTAGCTTTTACTTTATTCGAAAGTTTTGAATCGTTATGCGTTATAAGGGTAAGATGACTATCGGTATGTGAGCTTCCTTACTTTGCTCTCTCTGTCGTGATATTTTCTGTATGTTGAAACGCAGAAGGGAAGCGTAACTAGCTGCATTCGTAACTAGCTGCACTACAAAGGTTTATTTTATGTAGACTCGAGTAAGGAGTGTAGGATTGGGGTCGGTGGAGGGAAGGGGAGGGGCGGGATGTGGGTGAGTGGGTATAGTAGGTAGGTGAAAAGTTCCCTTAGCAGGTGGTGGGGTGGAGAGAGCATGGGGGCTTTACGTAAATACATTTTACAACCGGTTCCTCTAGTCAACTTAATGTTACTAACATTTCGGGCTTACAAACTTAAATTAATCAATCAATATCTTCTCTACGTTGTCAACGTTTGTCATTGCTCTAGCGTAGCCTTACGTTATATAAAATCCTGTTATATCATGAAAAAAAAAAGATTTTCTATTAATTCATGAGATATCATAGAGTTTGGTTCATAATATGATAAATTTGAAGCATACCTAAAAATTAAAAAAATTTAAAAATTAAAAATTATTTTTGAAATATAGATACCGTTCATGACCTCCCATGCCCTAACATATAGGCGTGATTTATTAAAGAATACATTTTGCTACTGCAATCGAATCGGCTCTTATCGACCATACAATTTGATTTAAGAAAGAAAATCAATTTTGCTTTCATTTATCTACAAATGATGTTTGTATCCAGTGACTTGTGCTTTCCGTGCAGTGAATAATCATTGCAGGAGAGACAAAAAAGAAAAGATAAAATAACAAAATTTTACTCATTTTTCTGCCCCAATACTCTAATGCAAACATATATCTTCAACATTAATATAAAGCATCACAATGCAAGAGCAAGTCCATAATCTTTACAGCTAAATTGATTGAACTGTTAGATTTGATACACTTAATCAAGAAAAAAAATCAAACGATTAAAAACTTTCAACTGACCCATTTCGAGGCTTAATATTTTGCATAATAATTGAAAACGGAAGATCCAAATTTTAAACCTGTATTAGGTTTACTTTGATCTAAGATAATGAATAATAAAACTGTTTTACAAATAGCTTATAATACCACCGCCGTCTGCGTAGTGTATACCATATGTTTTCACGTACAGTTTCAAAAAATCTTTCCAAATTCTGGAAGTAGTAAATACATACATCAACATTTCATAAAATTAAAAAAAAAAGTGTTTCTGTAAGTAACGTAATGACTATCCAAGCGCGTTGTATTACCCATTTATGAGACGTGCACGATCTGCATACATAGTGCGTGAGCACGACTATACCAGACACTGTGCGGCGGAAAGGAAATTATTTTTTTCTTAGTCACGTGCAAAAATACGCTTGAATTGACGTGATTAAATACACATATACAGATTAGAACTGATAGATTGTGAAGGAGGACTTCAAATTGACAAGTATAATTTTGTCTTCTCGCAGAAAAGAAAACTAATGTATTTTGTTTTTTGTGTCGAATTTTCTGTACAGAGTGTTATCGTTACATCACCGTACTGTTAGATACTACTGCGTCAACATACCAAGTACATAGATACAAAACAATACATATAGGTTGCCTGGGGTTACGGGTACTGTGCTGTTGTACTGCTTGCAGGATGTCGGCCTATAGATGTGTATCGTATGCCAAGGTTGAATATTGCAAACAAATATTCTACGTTTATCGTAAACTATCCGTTTATTGGGGAAATAATTCTTCTTGTTTTGGGTATAGGGGAGGGGTCGAATGTTTAGTAAGTTGGTGTACTATTGGTATGTGTAAAATAGCACGTAATGATGCTAGAAGCTGAGATCAAGGGAGTAGTTCTGCGAAATCACGTGTACTATTAGCGAATATGGCCCGATCACCGAACGTCTACCGAAGTGAAAAGAAAAGCTACTTATATTTAGAATTCAAAATTCAAGTGTAGGGTTTTATTTGAAGAATAAGAGAAGACCGTTAACAGGCTAAAGTTAAAACGGTGACACATTGAACTAACCCTTAAATTGTAACGAAGTTGAATTGTAACCTGTTTATTTTCTTAGAAGATGTAAGTTATAGTCGAATCCAATCGACTGCTAATTATTCCATATAGGTTAGGACTTAAAGCATTTTGAGAATTTGGGTTAATTTATTGAGAATTTAGAATGATAAACACAATATAGGTACATGTACGTGTTGTGTCATTTGACACTGTGTGTGAGTGTATATTATGTGTGTGTGCGTGCGTGGTAGTATTGCATATACACTAACGAATTTTGAACATCTGTTACCGCTATGCAACAAATATCTCTTTCATGGGTTTGTTGAGTGTTATGCACGCATAGCCATTGTAACCAGTAGGAATGCGGTAACGATGTCAATATTAGTAAGAATGCAGGAGGATTCCAAATGCAACCTCGGGAAATTAAATCCAGTATGCAATACCTTGAATAAGGAAGAAAACAGGACACAATCTCAATCAGTAATATTGCAGGTACCATGCAGGACGTGTAGTGCATCGAAGTAAGAATGCAGGACACATTCGCAATTAGTAGTTGATTGCAGGACATTACAGAGGAAATTAAGGTTTAATGCAGGACAAAATGCAGGACACATTATCTAGGAAACAATGCATTGAATCGGTAAGAATGCAGCACATAATCTCAATCAGTAATATTGCAGGTACAATGCAGGGTGTAGTGCATCAAAGTAAGGATGCAGGACACATTCGCAATTAGTAGTTGAATGCAGGACATTACAGAAGAAATTCAGGTTTTATGCAGGGAAAAATGCAGGACACAATATCTAGGACACAATGCATTGAATCGGTAAGAATACAGCACATAATCTCAATCAGTAATATTGCAGGTACATCGAGGACGTTGTGCATCGAAGTAAGAATGCAGGACACATTCGCAATTATAGGCCTATATCGTATCAGTATCGTGGAATATAGGATATGCAGGACACAATGCATTGATCCAGTAAGACTGCAGGACACTATCTCAATCGATATATAGTGATGCAGGTACAGCGCAGGACACAACCACACAGTACATTGAAAGAACGCAGGACAGGATCTCAATCAATATCCACCCATTTTTTTATTCGTTTCTGGGCGACAAATGAATCTTTTACTCAATAAGTGACATAGTCAGATAGCTGTTTTTCTCCTGACCACTCATATTCATCACTGTAAAGTGAAGTGCTACATGAACCCAAATTACGTTAGAAAGTCAAGATTATTTTAACCTATTATCAAACTTCCACAATTCCTGGGAATCACAGGGTTTACCCTGTGAGTTAGCCCGTGGGTTCTGACGTACCGGCGCGGCAAGATGGTTCTCATAGTTTTGACGAACTGTCAGTGTATAGTACACTAACATTTTTCTGGTTTTGCTAATACCGAAATGCATATCACACATCGCCGTGATGTTATAAGAATTTCTCACGATTTTTTGGTACTCGCGATCTAACTCCTTGGCTGGGGTGTATACACCCCAAGCAATTAACCGCTTTCCTACACGGTCAAAAAACAAAAATCGTGGTGTAACGAGGTTTATGTTACCGAGCGCCACGGATAAATAAAGAGAGTATATTTTGTGCACTAATGAATACCTATGTATGTACCACGTGATATGATGGGTGACATTTTTCAGTGATATCTCACTTTGAATCCTGTCCGAATCTTTAATCTATTATTTTAACAAAGTTCTAAGCCTAACATAACACATCTATAGGTCAGGATGCAACCTCTCGATACGAATGTTTCCAATCAATGTATAAAACTAGAACGACATCTTTAAAAAAAAAATTGAAATAATATACATTCCCACACAGCGCGAGTGAGACCTAAGGGTAAAGTCTTATGCAAATATGTTTTTCTCTGTAGTATGGTCTGTGTTTAATTTCTTACTTGACACCTTTTCTTTTTTTTTCTTTTTTTTTTTGGTAATTTGAGCTTCTCATATAAGCAGATTTCAAAACAGTTTACTCAATAAAGTATGGAAAAGTTAAGGTGCCATCGACATGTTCAAGTTTTTACTTGTTATTTGGTGAGAAAATGCCAAGAATTTTTTTTTTTAATTTGTTTTGACATTGCCGAAATTTCTATATAATTTCTTTCAATTGAATATTTTGAAAATCAGTTGACCTAGTGAATTAATTCCCACCCTATACGTTGAAATGTTCAACCATGTAATTCTCACTAAATTGTGTGATGGTTTTTAATTCTCCCACTGAGAAGTTTTGACGACGAATTGACATATTGAAAAACTTGATGTTATTATAATTTTACACTTAAACAATTTTCAAGGCTTTGTTGAAACAATATGATTTGTGATTTCAGTTACTTTTTATTTCAAGAGAAAAATAATTTATCGATTTGTCTTGGAAACAAATGAATTTATTAAGATAGATAGGTGATCATTTGTCAATAATATACAGTCTTTGAAAGGTTGCTATATTTTCACATATTCGCACAAAAATTAATTTAAAACTATGAATGAAATATCATAATTTATAGGAAAAATTTGAAAGGATAACATATTTAGAGGATTGAAGCTTTAACTAAGTACTATGATGGCACCTCTAGCATTTCTGAACGGCGTATTAGTTTAAACGCTAAGCAAAAGTTGATTTCCGCATAACAGCTTTAATCACCTGATATGTATAGGCCTATAAAACAAAAACGACCCCCCCAACCCCCCCCCCCTCCAAAAATATTTACTGCCCTACGGTCTAAATTAACCTAACCGAGAAATATTTCTGTATTACTCGAAAATACAATTACAAATAATTACAATTCTAACCACAACAACAACAAGTGTTTCAAGTTGAGGAATTCTGTTTTTTATTTTTTATTTTTATGAAAGCGCTTCATGTATCTTTCGCTCCGAGGTGTTTTTGTACTTTAAAATATTCATGAACCCTTTTTGCAAAATTAGAGTCGTTAATTGAGTCGTGTCGGTATTTCACGATATTTCTTTGTTGTTGGTCATTTAGTCTGTTGTGTCACCGAGGTTCTATTCGCGCAGAAACCATCACATCTATAGAGTCGTGATTGATCAAAAGCATTAACGATCATCCAAGATCCTTTTCATTATTGAACGAACCTTAATTAACGACTATAATTAGTAATTAATTGGAAACTCAAAGACTATGACGCTCTACCCGTCAAACATCGTTAGTCGATTCAAATCATACCCAAAAAAAGAAGCTATTTGAAAACAGTTGCTAACGTGCTAACGTGCCAACAATCGACAGTTTTTATACTCATCCCTGTATCATATACATATATTAAAATTAAGATTGCGGATTGTCGATCAAAAAATAATTACGAGAGACATACTCTTAGATTAGGCCTACTCCTAAAGTGATCTTTAATTATCGCGTAATTAATGGTTTTTGAGTCGTACTAGCTATTTCGATTATCCGAGAAAGACAACTTCAAACCATAAATAATGATTGGAAAATATTTTCGACCGCTTCGTCATAAGTTGACATCAGGCTTACTATCAAACGATATGAAAAATAATGTACCAAACCTAACCCAAGAATAACAGTGTTGTAGTTTGTTGTTATAACCCTTTATTATTGCTTACATTTTAAGCCATGTTTCCATTGAAATAATAAAGTTTATATTAAAAAAAATGGTAAATATGACAGATGTTTTTGCTATCAAATACATTTTTTTCCTTCAAATTTATGATTGCCAAATCTATAAAGCATTCCCTTAAATTATTCCACATCATTCAGCTCCAAACAAAAACAAAACAAAAAACAAATAAAAAAAAAAAGTTTTAATCGCAATATCTCGAAAAATAACATTTTTTCTTATATTTTGTTCTTAATTTCATGAAAGATTTGAAACATATATTGGAAATGTCTGCTTGTGCAAGTTTATACCTAAGAAATTGACAGATGTTTTAGTATTCAAGATTTATAACGACCGGAAATGAACTCGAATATGATAACGTAATAAATTGTATTCTCTTGTGATATGAATTTCTTTCCCTCCCGTTTATTTATTATCCTACCAGTGTGTAGTATTTGAAACCATGCACGCACGTATTTGAACGCAAGGGTACACTTTAGTATGATGAGTGGTGTTATACGGTTCAATGTACGCATGCGCAAAGAAGGGCCGTAGTGTTTCAGTGTCAGCCTTACTCATTTCAATTTTCTTCGGTTAAAAGTCACCGACTAGAATCTAAAAACTCAAATATTAAAAAAACGGCAAAACTAGAAAACAGTGCACATTTACAATTACAAGAACAAAAACATTAGTACCCCCCCCCCCCTCCATGGCAATACGGTCGAGAATTCGGTAGAGCCCGGGGACAGTGGTGTCACCAGGTTCCCATTTGAACCTTTAAGTTTGTAAAGATGAGAATACGTTGCATGGCCCCTTGTTTGTAGACCCCCTGACCTATCCACTATCTCTCTCACTCTCGCCCTCGCCAGACCTCCGTAGGGAATAAAAATAAGAAATAAATTCTAGTTTTATTTATTTACGTACAAAACTATTTCTTGTTTCGCTTTTATAAAAAAGAAAAGTTGTTCCTTTTCCCCCATGCAACTCATATTTGGATGCGTGACTATATAATACTACGTAAGGTCAGGGTAAGATAACTGGATGTGATAGTCAAGGCCTACGCGTAGCCTCTAAGAAGTTGTTAACGCAGTCTCCAAAGGCCAATCGAATGGGATTGGCTGGCAAGAAATATTAGTAATAATGTTGGTTTTTGTAAACATTAAGACCTAAAGAGAAGTTAGCAGTGTTGGTTCATTATTTTAGCATATTATACACTTTCCTGACGGTTTCAGGTCCTCAAACTATTTCTAGACATCGAACAGTATAGATGTTATTAATTGTCTCAGTGGAGGGAACATTGTTCATATTAGAAAACAAAGGTTTCATTGAAAAGGTTTCATGGAAAAAATATTCATATTAGGCAAAATGTCTTAGAGTCGTGAGAGAAACAGTATTCATGTTAAGCAGTTCAATGTCTCACTGATGGTAACATTTTTCTTGCATTTTAGACAACTTAATGTCTCAATGAGGGAACACTATTCATATTAGATAACTGAATGTACCAGTTCATGACGGGAAATAGTGTTCCTATTAGACAATTTAGTCTCTCAATTAGATGAAACAGTATTCATATTACACAACACAATCCATTGCCTCCGTGAGGGGGAAACACATGTTCATACTGCACGATTAAATGTATCAGTGCGTGAGGGGAAGTAGTATTCCTTTAAGACAATTAAATGTCTCTGTGAGGGGAAATAGTGTTCACATTCATCTTAAACTCACACCGTCCTCAAACCTCACCCACCTTTTCGCACCCCTTCTCCACCCCAACCCTTCCTCACCATATAGTATGCCGATGTTAACACCAAGTGAAGATGGACCATAATAATAATAATGATGACAATAATAATAAAGTATTATACGATCTTCATGATGCAAACTATGCACTCATTACTCACGCATGCACGCGCACACACACGCGCGCGTACCCACAC
>KN882676.1:72113-84529 GCA_000934455.1 Apostichopus parvimensis
TATGTAGATGTATTAAAGCAAACCTGTTTGAAATCACAAGAAAATATTTTCCTCAACCAATATATTTGATAGATGCAATGGAAAGAGACTCATCTTTGTGAATAGAAAAGTAAACATGTTGATTTTGATCAAGGGGTGAACATGTTTATCTTCCAGGGACGTAGCCAGCTTTTAAGTGTACGTATAGCAGGCCATTAATATCATCAACACTCTAAAAAAAAACCTCCATTAGCCTCCGGCCCTTACATTAAAATACAGCTCCAACCTAGATCAGTCGGGGGATATTAGAATTTGCACCCACCCCCCTCCTCCCCTCCTGATATTGTGCGTACGTCACAGTGCTTCGTGTGGTTCATTTTATTCAACGAACATTAACCATCATTGATTTCCAAAAATGAACACCGTTCTTTGCTTCATTTTATTCACCAAACGAACAATTATTATACTTTGTCACAAGTCTCTCGTTTTTTTTTTTTTCAATTTCCCACATTGCACATTGTACTTGTATTCCTTGCATCCCGCAAACGTTGCACATTTTTTGCATGAACTTTCACTATACCGTTCATGATATTCTTTATGAGTTAATTCCCACAATGAAATGTTCTTATACTGTCGTCAGTGAGGTTTATTATTCCTGAAACGAACGAACATTTTTCTGCACCGTTCAATGTTTTCAAGGACCCGAGGAGTTGGTACTCCAAGAGTGAACTTTGCCTTTGTTGCAGTCCCCCCTGACCCCCCCTCCCCTCCATTTATAAAAAAAAAAAAAATTCCAGAAATTCCCTGCATATGGCCTATGATTTCTTTCCCATGCAGAGTTAAAAACACATTTGAAAGTTCATTTTTTTATGGTGTCTGACAGTCTGAGTTCATTCACCAATAATGAAACTGCTCAAACTGTGTTATATATTATTCTCAACTGACGCATTTTTTTATGCAATAATCTTTCTGTAAGTGCATATATATGTACCCTGGAGATAATGATGATTTTCCCGCAAATATTTATTCATTATCGGTCATAACAAAAGGCGAAGGAAAGACTATTTAGCCAATTACACAACGTTTACCCAACATTTTACCCTCACCGATGGTTTCAAACTTGCGTAACGGCACGTACAAAATGGATCATTGTAAGTGCATGGACAAACTATATAGGAGGGAGTCGATTCGCATATTTATATTTGTCCAGTTAACGGCTTGCCTATACATACACATACATACATATATATATATATACTTATGTAAACGGTCAGACTAATTTGTTTTTTTGAAAAAAAAGCAACGATTGATCGTTAAACGCCATTAGGAAGGATTTAGACTGCAGCCGTTTTAATTAAAAGATGATTAGGTGTACCTCGGTGAAGATGGAATATTTTTTTGAGTAGAAGCTGACTTCTAGCAACGTATATAATCGTGAAATTTTTGGGTGTTTTGAAGATTTTACCCAAGGAATGTATAAAAAAGAATAAGCAAGCTGCCTATATGATACTCATCAACAAAAGTTTAAAGGTACATATATTGGTTATAAAGAATGATATAAAGAAATATTAGGGATAAGAAATATATATATATATAGTGGATGGTATAGTGTGAAACTGAAAGATAGGTTTCAAATGTGACAAGGGACTGTATGTCGAAGCTGGAATGAATGATTATGCCCTTCAAGTATAAAGGCCTTAAACTATCGACTCCGTGCATTCACAAATTTCAACTTTTGATCCAATGTTGAAGAATTTTCTACTCTTTATGCTGTACAAGCGCACACATGTTAGATATTTATCTACAGTACACTAGAATTTTTAGAAATAATCTGTATGCCACTTAGGTGTGAGATGAGGCGGGGGGGGGGGGGGGGGGGGGATGATTTTGTTCCCCCCCCCCCCCCCCCTCCCGCACCAGAAGTATACGTGATTGTGCCCATGATTAATAGTGTAAATACTCTTCAAACAGTATAGGCATAAAAATTTGTGAAAAACAAGTCTTTTGATCTAAATCTTGGAAATACAAAAAAATGCCTAGATACCAAAACAAGAAAAAAAGGAGTGAATTAGATTATTGTTTTAAAGGCACATTTCCAAACGTCAACAGTCAATTTCGCACAAACGTTTGTTTATAACGAACACTTTCGTTGCGCATTTGTTGCTAAGCGAACGAGAAGTGGTTGTATATGGAACGTGCCAAGTTTTAGGCAATTCTATTAGCAAATTTGGAAGGAAAGACTCGAGATGATGTCATACCGGTGAGTAACTACAAACACATTTCACCGTCTAACATATGTCATGTATGATATTTTAGTTATAGTATAATCCTTTCTATAAGGAGTCATTTTGTAAAGCCAAAAAAAAAAGCCCAAAAGATAGAAAAGAAAAGAAATGAAGAAGATATGTCGTTTACATTCCATAGATGATTAATGCTGTAAAATATGATATAAAAGCAAAAATAAACATAACCATCATATTTAGCTTAATTATAGTAAAGATGATTGTTACGAACATCCCCCCCCCCCCCCCATCCTCTTTCCAGATATCTAAGGAAAATCTTGCTCCATACTGCAAGGGGATATATTGCTTTCATAAAAACGTCTTGTCAGGGATTCGTCATGTTACTTTTTGTAACTGTGAGAGTGCTACAAGGAGATGAAAATAATTTTCACTTTTTTACTTTTCCCGCCATTTTTGGGGGTCTTTTCTTATTTTTAAGATCAAAGTTAACGGTGTTGACACTGAAACTATTATCGTTACTTTAGACGTCACATATTAAATTAAAGTTCAGGCGATAAGCTTAATACTTTAGAATTGGAAAACGCAAAAACCTACCCCATGCATTATGTCTAACAGAAATAAGAGCACCATGCTAGCAAGTGGAATGTGATGCTAAGATGAATAGATTGAAACATAAGGCTTAGCCAATCGGCAGGGGGATCAACTACCGAGGGGGCGGGAACCTTTAAAGCACTGATGCGTTGCTAAGCAACATGTCAACTACAACATCTCGTATATATAATTCCAATGGTTCCTATAAGAGTCATAAAAATCTAAGAGTTATAAAGAAGAAGAAAAAAAGCCTATCGCTCTTTAAAAAAAAAAACCGAATTAAATTTCTCTTACTTTTCTAACTCCAGTCCTTAGACCTAGATCATTCATCCGTCTTCTCTTTTTATCTTATTTTCTTATATTTTCTTATATTTTCTTTTTTCTTCTTCTTCGTTCCCTTTGCGGTAGAATTACACCTGACATATCCTGAAGCGAAACAGTTATAACAAAAGGGCACTAGCGATTACTTTTATATACGACAACACACATGCACTCACACACAGAGAGAAACAAATACCGACAAAGATGTATAACTTCACTCGAAAAAATAATGTCACTTGTATTAAAACCAAAGAGCTCGACAATTTAATTTCTGATGAAAGATCTACAAAGATTTATTCTGGATCGGAAATTGAGTTTTTTCGGTGAAGAATTTTTTTTTTTTTCAATTTCTTCTCATTTTCTTTTCTTTGCCTTTTTTATTTATTTATTTTTTTTTATAAAAGACTAAACTTTCCGACTAGAAGATGTGTTGGCCCTTTATTAGACTTACACACTCGACTTTACCCGCGAGGGATATACACATGCCGTAGCTTATTACAAACTCAGACGTGAGTTTTATCACATTATAATATATAGCCTATACCACATGCCGCATGGACGATGAACTTCTGATCAGAGTTGTAAGAGAAAGAGTGAGAGAGCGCGGGAGATTACCTTCTTTTTGAAATGTCATTCGAACCTTTATATGCAATAAGAAGTCATACATCTGACATTATAATTGTCTTTATTCTAAGTGGGTCAGGCAATTATTTTTATGTCAAACATCAAACATCAAACAACAACTTTCTGTTTAGCTTACCATGAACAACTCTACATAACAAATATTAATAATAATAATGATAATAATAATAATAAAAACAATAGGATATGTCGCATAGCCTCGAGATCTTGTCTGGGGTGCTAATTTATATAATGTGTAATGTCTTAATGTCACTATGCAGGAGAGTTCAAACTCCCTTCTTCACATTTGTGGTTTTCTGAGAACGTGAAATTAAACGACTTCTGTGGCCGATATGATTGTCATTTTGTTGGAAGTTTTTTACATTTAACTAAATTAACAGAGAGTGACACGTATTATAGCTATCATGTAATCTTAATATAATATGTGTCACTATATGCAGCGGGTTAAAGTGATTTACTTTACATTCGGGTGCTGATATACCAATGTCATATTTTGGAAATTTAAATTTCACGGAGTTAAACAGAAAGTTCAAACATTACTGCTATCGACGTGCGTCCCTCCGTTCCACCCCAAGGACACCCCATCCGCTGATGCTAGTATTGATTTTAAACGGGCAGCCAGTAAGCGGGCCTCGTGTACACTTTAAGGCCAATTGCTTATTCACCTTGACATAAGTTTTATGCATATTCATTTTCTTATGTCTTATCAATATTCTTCAGTTCTTAAAGTTTCTCTACACGGTTTATATCCTCCCAAATGGGAATTCAAACAGAGTCCTGAACCCAACAGAGAAAAGCCTGAGAGTGCGATGTTCGGGCGGACAGAGCCCACTTTATATCAACAAAATTGTGTAGCTCACCCACCAAAGCACTAACTACTGTTGTGTCTGGGTTAATTTGGACTCTCATTTGTGTGTGGGGAGGGTAGGGGGGGGGGTAGGGCAGAAGCATTGCTTTTCTTGCTGCACCGTCACTACGTTTTTTACAAAGAACTAATCAAATAATAAATCGATTCATGGGGGTTGCAGTTCTTTCGTTTTATTTTGATCTGAAATAATAATGTCCATGTGACTGTATGACTAGACCAAAAAAAAAAAATTCTTCATTGATTTATTCAAATATGAATTAATAAAAATAAAGTTGAACGATGTCTCGATACGAAACCCTAAGGCATTTGAATGTCTTGATTTTCAGGCTTGGGGTTTTAATTTACTCGCCATTACTTTGAAAGGTTGTTAGATTATTGATTTGATCGACCATTTGACATTTCCGAAGGCTTTGGAAGGGGGGCGGGGGTGGGGTGATGGTGGTTAGTACGCTCTAATTATAACTAAACATTTAGTGACTTTTCCAGAGTCATTGCTTGCTTAATATTTTGCAGACAGTTGTTCTCCTGAATTTGGAATTTAAACACAAGGATATGAAAATGAAAAGAAACATGGAAATATTTTGATTGATGAAACGAACGAATGGATTAAATGAGTGAAATAAGGAGGGGCAATAGGAAGAGAGAAAACGCGGGCCTGTGTTGGGACTATAGTAGAACTACAGATTACAGCTACGAACAGTTGTGTATTGCTACAGAGTCATAAATCCTCCTTCGCGATCGCACTACCCACCCCACCCCACCCCACCCTACACAAATCGAGTTATTCCACTCTTTGTATTTCCCAGGGACCTCTATATAAACAAATCTAATGAATAGTGTATAACTGCAATGATTTTGCTCGGCTCCGATGAAGAGATCTCTCTCTTCATGGTTTCTCGAATTATACATGGCACATATTTATTACATTTTTCAGTTTTCTGCATAATTATTGTCTACAGCATTCGAGAGGCGATGCATCAAAAATTTCACAGTCAAGATATTTCTTATATGCTTTAGGGTAAAATACGAATACAAAAATGATTACGACGTTAATATTGCATGAGAATAGCCCGTGCTTTAGCATATAAAAGTTCATTATAGGATCCAAATCCAAAAGGAAAGCAAAATACTTGTTGTAGCTAAAAAGTAAGTAAAATTCAGATTTGTATACACTTATATATTTTTAAAGGTATATGACAAATAATTTCGATTAATAAGTTTCGATTATAAAGTATCAAATAACGTTGCAATTGCAAACTGTCGTATTATTTATGATTCATCACAAAAGAGTGAAATATGAAAAAACAAACTTGAAAAATCTCGATAATATCATTAGAGTTTAAAAACTCTTTCATTGGCTTCGTCTTCGTTTTTTACTTTCGTATTGTCCTTGCCTTCACCTTCGCCTCCATATCTGTCTACGTCATCTACCCCGTCATCGTCATCGTCGCCATCTTTGTCTACGTCATCTGCCCCGTCATCGTCTCCATCTCTGTCTACGTCATCTGCCCCGTCATCGTCCTCGTCTCCATCTTTGTCTACGCCATCTGCCCCGTCATCGTCATCGTCTCCATGTTTGTCTACGTCATCTGCCCCGTCATCGGCATCACCTCCATCTCTGTCTACGTCATCTGCCCCGTCATCGTCATCGTCGCCATCTTGGTCTACGTCATCTGCCTCGTCCTCGTCTCCATCTATGTCTACGTCATCTGCCTCGTCTCCATCTATGTCTACGTCATCTGCCCCATCATCTGCCTCGTCTCCATCTATGTCTACGTCATCTGCCCCATCATCGGCATCGCCTCCATCTTTGTCTACGTCATCTGCCCCGTCATCGGCATCGCCTCCATCTATGTCTACGTCATCTGCCCCGTCATATGCCTCGTCTCCATCTTTGTCTACGTCATCTGCCCCGTCATCGTCATCGTCATCGTCTTCATCTCTGAATACGTCATCTGCCCCGTCATCGTCCTCGTCGCCATCTCTGGCTATACGTCATCTGCCTCGTCATCGTCGCCATCTCTGTCTACGTCATCTGCCTCGTCATCGTACTCGTCTCCATCTCTGTTTACGTCTTCGTTCATGTCCTCGTCTCCTTCGTCGTCGCCTCCGTCTTTCGTTCTTGTTTTCGTTGATATCCTCGTCTTCTTCTTTGCCTTCGCCCTCGCCTCCGTCTCCACCTTCGCACTCATCTCCATCTCCGCCTTCGCACGTCTCTTCTCCGTCTTCGTTTTCGCCAATGTCCTTATTTGCCTTCGTCTTCGTGTCCTTCTACGTCCTCGGTCTCCTTCTCCGTCTTCGTTTTCGTCGATGTCCTCGTCTTCGAAGATATTATTGTCCTTACCTTTTGTCTCTTTGATGGATATACGTTTTCACATTTGAAATGTTTGAAATAAACTTAACAGACGCCCACAACACAACTCGTTCCAAATTTATAAACTTTCTTGAAAAACATTAAAGAATAAACAAAATGTTCAACTTAAAAAACATTGAATATTTCTTAAGCTGAATACAAAGCTTCGTAAACTTTTCTTTACAAAATAATAAAAAATAAAATTAAGAAGATAAGAAACGATTCTTTAATTATGATGTCATTTACATCAATCCATTTTTATTGATCAATATTTACTAAGTACCCGATAATAGTCTTCATTTATCAAAGCGCTATTTCCTATATTTAATGTCAAACCTTACGGCGGTCAAAATATTTGGCTCTATTCTCTCGGTCATTAATCTTTAAAAATATTTTTCAATCTTTCTTATTTTTAAAATATGAGTACATAATTTTTTTTTTTATTATTTTATTTATGCTGTCAAATCTAGGTACCTCACACATTGTCCAGGCAATAGATAATTCGCCCACATTATGATCAATCACTTTATTAAATTTAATTTTTTGTCATTAAAAAAAAAAGTGAGGGACCTCTAGATTATAGTATAAAGCCAATTATACAATCCTTTAGTAATAGTTTTGAAATGAAAATGATATAAAGAGAATAATAATTGTTTTTTTTTTAATATACTATCGTTCATCGTTTTGGCTATATATATTTCTTCCTTTGTTTGGGATTATTTTTGACGTTTTTCCACTGCTTTATATTTGCATTTTCTAGTTTATATTTTGACTTGGGACGTGAGAGGGAATGAGGAGGTGGATTGTAGGAAGGGGGGGGGGGGAGACATAACAGTGTTTGCGTGGGTACTGGATGAGAAAAACAGCTATTCCTATACTTGTTTACTGAGCCCTGCAAGCTAAAAACTGATCACCAATGACAAACACGAAGTGAAAACTCTCGTAGTCAACACGCACATGAGGTGAATCACCTCAACCCATCCCCTCCCCCCTGACCCCCTCGCCACCATTATTTCAAGGAGTTGAGTAAGAAAAGAAAAATATTAATTTCTTAATTTCGAGTGATATTGAGTTAAACAGCAGAATTTGACAAATATAATGGTGGGTTCAACGTTTTTCTTCTGCAAACACCCCCCCCCCCCCAAGTCCAACCCACGCTCCAACACTCCGTACGGCCGTAAAGGTTTTAGGGGAATATAATGCACATTGATCCTTTAAGATCTACGGACTCCTATGAATAACATTGTCTTAATCAGTCTAATAGGCATTAGAAATCATGAAACCATCTGCAACTTCCATCAAAATCCATCAAAGATTGACCATTTAACAAGTCTTTACTCAATTTTATTTTTTGTTATGAATAAACATCAGCTAATTATGCATATTGATGATGTAAATTGGAGTGACTGCCTAATTTTCTGTTATGTTATTCCTCAGGCGATTTTTTTCAAATATTGAATTGTCTTCTTTGAAAAAGAGGAACATCATATTATTCAAATAACATATGTAAGCTTGTAATTAGGGGTTAACTTATTAAATCCTAAAATAAGAAATTTTAATTATAAGCGCAAGTCTCCACGTTATAGTTTGCACATATTTAATGAGTTTCCCAGATTTATCAAAACTTCCAATGTGTATATCTTTGAAACGAAAAGAGCTTTTCGAAACAATTCAACATATTATCACACACAGCAAATGTACTGAATATGGGGGCAAATTAGCTAGGTATCCGTTTACTAATTTAACGTTACGCCATCTTACATGCAAGCAAGCATCGTGGTGAGTTTCTTAACTTCAGAAACAACTAAAAAAAATAATTCGTTGAATGCAAATCGATTTTTATTTTTTTATTTTATTTTTTTATTAGTTGCGTTTTGGCAGTTACACAAGTGTGACTTCGACTGGAAACACTAACGATAAAAAACACTAAGCCCTTTCCATGTATGCATTTAATCCCCTCATGTGAAGTCTCATGGGTTCTTGCCTTTTTAACTAAATCATTTTTTGTTTGTTTATGCTCTTGTTCTTTTGTGAAGAAACTAGTTAATAAAATATGACTTATGCACACAGAAAAAAATTATCCTCAAGATAGAAGAAGCTGCACAATTTAACAACTTTCAGCAAGCAAAAATTGCTTTTTTATTTTTTTCTGCCACTTTTTAATATATATTTTTTTTTGCTCAATGCGGAATTACAGGTTTCTTTTCAAGAACAAAATCCGCCCTCGAGTACACTGATCACGTGATGAGAATTCAAGGTCAATGAGTTCTCTTGCGAAACCAACTGTAGTTTTCGTTGGACATGTTAATGCATACTAATATCACGGAATCAATTATATACGGGTGACTATATATGAAAATGCCTGAAGGGTGTATTTACAATGATAGCAATAAATATATTCTTTTTTAGTGATATGATTTTGAAATGGCTCTTTACTTCGGTGGGTTTTTTTTTCTTGCAAGTTTATCGTTAAATATTAATTTCCAATATAGCAACATGGCAACAAAACGGATACCCTGCAAGGAATTCCTTTCGGGGTTTTTTTGGGGGGGGGTAGGGAGGTGGGAGGGGGAGGGGTGTTTCCCTCTTACCATTTCTTTTGTCAGAAAAGTAAGAGCAACTATCGATTGAACAGAAAAATACTTAATTTGACATGATTTGACTTTATTTTATGCGGCGTTAGCAAAAAGTTGTCTTGGGTTGGGGAGGGGTAAGGGAAAGGGTTGTGGAGATGGGGTGGGCGAGGGAGTCGGGGCTCCTTTTTCTGAGTCTACAATATGCGTGCTTACTAGTAGCAAAGTAGCTATTATTTAAGCAAGCAAGTCCTACATTTTGCTTTTTCCTTCTTTTTTATCTTCTTTTTTATCTTCTTATTGTTGTTTCTGTTATTGCGTTCGCTTTTTCTTTTATTCGTTTGCTTTGGATATACCTCAAAAGGCGTCGATTTCGGAACGTTCGGGGTGGGAGGGAATGACTCCTAGACGTGTTTCCGTGATGGGTGGGAGGACAGAGGGTGTATTGGGCATGTACAATGCCATGCTCCGCCACAGTTGATGGTCGGTTGTCATTTTCTGTCGCCGTTTGCAATTTTGTCACTCAAAGTGAAAGAATATATCGCGCTATGTAGATGCAAGCGTAGTTTTAGTGACAAAGGAATGGTTTCACGAAACCAAGTCGCTGGAACCAGTTAACTGGCAAGAAACCAGACGGTATCGCTTTAGTCTTATTACAGCCACCATATCTACACTTTGCAAGCACGTGGTCTCTTTACCTTCACTCATAATTCAACAACGTCACCATACAGACCAGACAAAGAGGTCAGTTCATGAAATAAATTGCCATGCATGCACCGATAAAATTAATTTTATTGATCTATAAAATATATCAAATTAATTTTATTTGTCTATAGCGTCACCCTTTTCACGCGTTCAACAAAATGAAAACGACTTGACCTTACTATACGATTATAGATCCTGACGTCATCTGCAGGTCAGTCGCCGGAGGTCAATGAAGGTCAAAAGGGCCTAATGAACTTTGTCTGAATTGGATGATTCGTTCCGTAAACAGATTAGTGCCACAATTTTCATATTTGTAGAAAGCATCCTGTACATTATACAATTTGACCATAAAATACATTTTAACCTTGAACTAAACACCAGAAAAAACAAACTGGACTTCCCCCACAACAAAATTTAACTTCCGCTTATACGATCCTTTTATTATATAGTCTGCTATGTTTAAATATCAAATCGAGAAAGATATTGCGCAATGTGATGAATGGACGAAGGTGTGTGTGGTACGAACTAACCAACACAGGACAGCTGGTCCTGTCTTCCTAAGATGAATCAAACAAGGAACGCGGGAAAATAAAGGTTGGAAGAGATCTGTAATTCGTTATGTGTATACCACGGCCGATTGTAATTCAATCAAGGTATCACTTTACATTATCCCCCACAAAATAACGGCATAGATTGATTCCCTGGCGACTGTAGAAGCCTGGACTGCTACCTTTTCGGCGTGTTAATGACAAAACGGTTTATACTTCGACGCCTGAAGATATCTGCAAAGTGATTGATGTTCGCTCTTGGAAGGTTTAACTCAGGTCAGTTTAGAAATTTGTGTATAGCGTATGACACGTTTAATACAGTACGGAAAAGAGTCATAACCGTTAGTAATTGTTTATAAGCTGTGTATATATAATGAGTCGGTGTTCCTTGATAACATGTACACGCGTTTGTGCTGTATATAAGCCAACTGTTTATGTTACAGCGAGCGACAAAAAGGGTAGCGTATTATTTATCATTATTTTGCTCTGAATCAAGGTCTAATTTGAGCTAAGTGGCAGATTAATTTTCGAAAGTGTCAAAAAAGGCTAGGTGAAATATGATGACGGTTTGTATTAACAAATTTTTTGATTCATTGTTCAATGTAAGTGTATTATATACGGTAGATACACAAATGTAATATGCACATGCATACATATAGCATAGTCATATAGACAAATATACATTAATATTTTAATTTACATTCATACATATACATACATATATACATACATACATACACGCACACAGACAAACATACTCCCACACATACATAAATACATACATACATACTATGCTCACTATAGATAGACAATAACATTCTAACGCAGCTTCACCCATGTATTTATAGAATCTATTGTTTACGTTACAAAAGACACGCAGTGTTAGCATAAATCTATGTCTCCTAATACTTTCATTGCACGGGACTCAGCGTTAAGTTTTCAACATAACAACTCAGTGTCCCACTGTTGTACACAAAATACAAATCACAAGAAAGCCTTAAAACGTTTTGCTAAAATCTGACGGAGAATCGAACGTAAGAGATAATTAACTGTTTGGCTTTTGATATTTTATTACTCTCAATTAGATGGATATATAGCCAGGGTTAAGAAAGGATATAGTCTATACGAAAAGACATTTAAAACACTATTCTTTGACGTTTTTGCTTCCGACCAAAAAAAAAAAAACATCACCTGAGGCAAAATATGTCTTTATTACTCACGTGTCATCTACGTAAATAAGTACCGTATTATAGGAGCAATAACCGAACAGATCCAAGACTGAAAAAACCCATCAAGAGAACCCCTTCCACCAAACACACACCCATCTAGCCTGTTCCATTACCATCTACCTTACCCTGATACACCCTCAAAAGGTGTTCCTATAACTACATCTTTCATTGCTTGGATTCCTGGAATATTCCCTCCCTTTTACCCCATCCCATCCAACCCTTCCCAATATGTTTCATTTAATGCATCGTAGTACCCCCCCCCCCTTATCCCGTTGTATATCCCTCCCAGGTATATCCTTAATCCCCTCACATGGCTTCCCCCTCCCCCAATCTATTATGTGTCGGTTCAGATTTATATTTCATG
>KN882676.1:85580-96799 GCA_000934455.1 Apostichopus parvimensis
GCCAAAGAATCCTATATCCTATTATGACGTCAGGGAAATTGGTATTTAAGATTTCAATCGAACTAAAGATAGCGCCCGATTCTCGTGGCTTTGTCAGTATAGTTAAAACTGCTAAAGGTGAGGAACCTTTAATCAGCTGAAATCGACCTACATTATGTTGGAAACACGAAAACAATATATATTACACCATGAACAGTTACATCTGTCCGTATGTTTCTCTGCTATAAGTGCACCGTTTTAGCAGTGAAACGTGATCCACAATCTGTTAAAATGTGTGCGAAAATGCGGAGGGAGGAACTATACTCTGGTTAGAACCAGTCAATCCTTATGCATAAGTTTGTGTGCTTAGTATTTTCTGTTTGTAATTCTAAGTTCCCAGCGTAGTATGAATTAGTCGTAAGAGGAACACATGTTAAATGAAATTATACATCAGTTTATAACTGATAAAGACATGAGGATCGGGGGATGGTTGATATTTCTAATCTCGAATTCCGTCCATCAATGCACAAGCTGTCCTGTTTCTACAACTCCCTACGCCCCCTCCCCTCACCCCTCGAGAGAGTTTATGGTCCCAGATTTACAGCATAAGTCGTACAGTATTTGTTGTATTTTCAATCAACTTTGTCACATATATAGCTGCTATACCTTTATCGATACATTTAACTATAATTTCCTTTTCCATTTTACACAAATTTAAAAAAAAGCATCACTAACTTTGAAGGACATATGACACAAAATAATTCTTACCCCCCCCCCCCCAAAAAAAAAAAAACTCAATCTAAAAAAGCAAAAAACTATCAATCTAAAAAAAAAAAAAACTTGCAGATGTTAAAAACCATTTTTTTTTTAGTTTGCTGTTTCTCTTTTTATAAGCAATCGGAGAAGACAAATCTTTATACTGTTTAATATTTTGCTTATTTTTTTTAAGGTTATTTCAGCTGTTTGTCAAATTTAATTTCCCATTTCTCACCACTGGTACCAATTTCTTTACTATACAACAAAAAGGCCGAGCACTTGAAACTACCCATAAAATCATGACATAAAATATCAAACGGAATCTTGAAACTTTCGTTCCAGTTGCAACAATTCTTAATTCTTGAAGGTTTTCTAATTCAAACGGAGTTTTCTTAAACAAATTTTCTCATCAGATGCCATGCTTTTGTCAAATTAAAGAAATTTTCTATTACAGGGGATAATAAAAGAAAAAAAAGGGAATTATCGATTATATTTTGTTAACTGCTAAAGCCACTCGACTTGTCAAAAGTTTTCACGAAATCCGACATTGATATATCAGTGAAACATTTTTTTCAAAGAACTTTTTGAAAAAGGATTTTGAAAAGTAACGAAATGGTGAGTTTATTGGACAATTACGAGCACAATGCAGGGCACGTATACATAAACAGCGAAATATAAGCCCTTATATAGTCTTTTAATCTGAAGAAATATTTTTCATGAGAAGATTCTCGTCCTGCCAATTACAATCCTCAAGAGATGATCAATTAACGTACTTAAGTATGGTCTGTCAGAAATTGTCAGTTTCAGTTTCTGCGACGTAAAAAAAGTTTCTTGAGTTTCAACGGTGAACTTCGAAGATACCGAAAAGTAAACGTGAAGATGTTTATATATATACACACATAATAATCGTTAGTGTGTGTGACTTGAACAAAAGAATTCCAGGTCCTCGGTTGTGATTTCTAAAGAATCACCACGTCCTCGGAAGAATTCTATTGTATGGGGTAGTGTTAAGGTTAGAATACGTGGATTTGAACAATGGAAAATACAATGGGGTCCTCGGTCTGAATGTAATACAAACTTGTGTGTACGCGTGTGTGTTTATGCATCTCTCTTCTTGTCGATGTCCTTTTCAGTGCGCAGCTACAGCTATTAATATCTATACTTTCTTGGAAAGAAATGGAAGGATATATAGAACCCTCGTTCCCTTTTACTTAGATATATAGGTCATATACAACCATATATGTCATTAATACGTGTAATGAGATTGGCAGTTGATGAACATGATGAACTAATCGACACTGTGAGCTCCCTCATAAACGGGTTACCCAGGGATGGCGAGAACCACTTCGGCCCTGCATGAGGATAAATTATGTCATTGGACCCACTTTTTCAAGTCTTCATTTCCTCCTTAAGTATATATGCTCATATAAATGAGGATATATTATCAATTTCCCCATATTTCGCCGATGCCCTTAGTTGACCCCGGGTCCCGGGTCGCTATTCCACTCCACCCCGCCTGCGATTTACCGACATTTACGGATAAACGGATGTTCATAGAACCATCATTTCTGCACAAAATAACGGTAGCTGTCTGCTGGAATGCCGTCGTCTGCTATA
This sequence comes from Apostichopus parvimensis, assembly GCA_000934455.1. Classification (NCBI taxonomy): domain Eukaryota; kingdom Metazoa; phylum Echinodermata; class Holothuroidea; order Aspidochirotida; family Stichopodidae; genus Apostichopus; species Apostichopus parvimensis. The sequence goes on from KN882676.1 coordinate 87,933, forward strand.
CCTACCGTTGTCAAGGTGAACTTCATAGAAATGTCGACAGGCATGCACGCTTTCATTTGCTCTGCTCTTACTGCGTTTTCCAAGAACATAACCTTATAGTGAACCTATAAAGCTACTTGCCGCTATTCACTTGATTTTGTTTTGTGTTTTTGTTTTGTTTTTGCTTTTCAAACATTTCGCCCTCCCCAGGGGTAACTCCCATGGTTGTACTGGAGATGAGTTCGTGACCGTGTAAACGACCGTGTCACTAACTTTGGTATGCCTAGATGTACCCTTTGCAATTTATATTAATGTATTGTTAATGTCACTCAGGATAAACGGTATTATACATGTATGTACTGATCACCCCAGAGTGCCTCGTTTTCACAAGACATTAACAAAAGTACGAGCCCACTGCACCAGGACATTACAACGATATACTCTGGCGCTTTTCCAATCCAGCATTAAACATTTTTGTCTCTTTGAAGCAAAACATGGTTTTTATGAAAGGATGACTTTAGGAAGAAGGACTAGGATGTTGTAATAGGTCAAAGTTTAACAGTCAACGGTAAGCTGACTGTTAGCAATGCGTTTAAACTTATTAGTTTTTAAAAAAAGGAAAAGTTCAAGTTATCCACGATTTCTAGCGGTCTGCAACGTATCAAAATTGTTTGCCCATAGTCATGAACCATTCACAAATGGGGTAATCGATGTATCCAGTGAGACATTTTGGTAAAACATGCGCTAAATTATGTTTTATCAGTATACTATTCCAAGCTTTTCGTTGATAACACTAGGCTACACGTTGTAAGTGTATGCATGCATGTAGGCTATCACTAGATCCAGCATTAAACATTTTTGTCTCTTTAAGCAAAACATGGTTTTTATGAAAGGATGGCTTTAGGAAGAAGAACTAGGATGTTGTAATATGTCAAATTTAAACAATCAACGGAAAGCTGACTGTTAGCAATGCTCTGAAACTTATTCGTTTTAAAAAAAAAAGGAAAAGTTTTATCCACGATTTCTAGCGGTCTGTAACATATCAAAATTAATTATGTTCCCACAGTCATGTACCATTCACAAATTGGGTAATCGATGTATCCAGTGAGACATTTTGGTAAAACATGCGCTAAATTATGTTTATCAAAGAGTAAATTTTCAAGCATTTTGTTTATAACACTAGGCTACACGTTGTAAGTGTTTGCATGCATGTAGACTATCACTAGATCCTGTTCCAAAATTTACGACAGCAATTGACTGTCAAGATTTTTCGAGAGGCTGACATTTCAAAGTTTGCTATAAAGTTGTTTATCTGTATATATAGAGCTTTTAAAAAAAAGAGACAATAACATAGGTACATTGTAAAGAAAAAAAAAAGTATATTAATTGGTAATACGTCAGAGCTGTTGACATGTCAGGTGCCGTGACGTCACTTCACGTTGACGGGGGGAAAACAACGAGTCTAATTCTAGAAAATTTACTGAAAGATAGTCAAGCACAGAAATAAAAGTATAGTCAATGGGGTGATAGGGAAAAAACACATTCGTTAGTAGTATTCACTTCACGGCCTTTGGGTGTAAAAAGGACTTGCGCAAGCATGCAGAACATAAAACGACATAGAACCGTATAAAAACGACTTTTATCACTCACTTAAAACGGAATTTGCGACCAATTCGAGGCACGGTAAAGCATTAAAAGAAAGATGGAGATAAGATCACGGTATAGTAACTTTAGATTTAATGAAGCAGGTATATAATCACAAATCTAGTGTCCTAGATCTTCAGTTAATGCCGTAGTAAAAAGAAACAGCAAATAGGAAAATAAGATAAAACAACAATCTTAGATGTGAGCCCGGAAACTATTGGTTCTGTCTTGATTTTTTTTTACGTTACTTCTGCATCAGAAAAGAAAATGGTCCGTTTACGGAAGCTTGATTGCCTACACATGTGTCTATGGCAAGCCAACGAGGCCATAATAGCTGTCTACTGCGCGTGCTGAAAACCAACCGACCAGCGCAGCAAAGGAGTTTTTTTTACTCATGCGATGCATAATGTCAAACGCGTCGTCGAATTTCAACAACGTGATGAATGGGATAGTGTTATAAACACGTTTAGTAACTACTATATATAGTACCGTAATGATACGTTTATAAACGGTGCGTGCAAAACTCGCGTGCAAAACACTTGCAATCAAGGATTTTGTATAGCATGGAAGTCGCAGATCTCTGACTTCCAAACTAATGTACACATTACGCCCCCTCCCTGATTCGTTTCTTTTTTCTTTCTTTTTGAAATCAGTAACATTCCAAATGACGTAGTTGTAATCCGTTATTGTCCTATACCACCCACTCTGCCGTCTGGAGAACATACGTCATTGATTATTCATTTAATGTATAGGCCTACACCTCTCTGACGAGCCTTCATATCCTTCCTAACGCAGTCTGCTCGAAGCACTGCTTCTCCTTATAACAGATGTGCCATATTTTGACCTATAACCCTATAATGAAACACATCCCTTCCATTTTCCAATTCCTTGACTACACTTTCTTCTTTTTTACATAATGACGTAAACAGCAGGATATTTCAAACTTTCCACACACCTATTGACGTCAGGAAGGTAAACATCCAATTTAATTCGCGCCAAGAAACGCGCAGAGGAGGCTTCCAGACAGTCAACACCGAAACAACACCAAATATTTTTGTAATCGTGTTCACCTTATGCTTCAAATGATTTTGGAAGACATTCTTTTCATTTATTCTTTCACTTCATCCTTTTATTTAAGAAATTGCCCACCTATAATTGAACTTGTAACTTGTAACGCGTTAAACTAGGCATCTTAGCAGGCCTGTCATCTGCTTGCACCATGATTTGCTTCTTCGTTACACGTCATAAATCTCTCGACAAAACAAAATCTCCAATCTATGAGAATTTGCCCCTTATCAAGTAATGAAGAAAAAACCCCAAAATGAAAACAATACAAAATGGCTCTGATTCATTTTACAGATTTTTCATGAGTCCGAGGCATTGATCTAACCGTCATCTTTTGGATGAATTTTACGCTCGTTTGCACTGATTGATCGAAACAAAATGGCGGACGAACCAGCTGTACTATCAACGCTCGGCACCGAACTACAGAGGACTTCGGAAAATACCTTCACGACTATCGGAAGCCATGAACACGATAACAGACTGGCTGTTGAATCGGTGAGCCTATAGACACTTTTAATTGTACTTAAAGGGGAAAAACAATTGTTTGTTGTTGGGTTTTTTTTTTCGTTTATTTATACTTTATTTATGATAACCCTTACCTGGCTTACTTAGACCATAAACTACTGGGCGTTACATCAAATCTAAATGTAATTGGAATATGATGAACCATTGATGAAAGTGATTGTTTTATAATTAAATGAACGGGTAAAGTAACTAATGTTTTCATCAGTTTTTTTGACATTTCGTCGCCCAGACACACATTTGAATGACGAGCCAGATAAAAATTTCCCCACAAGATTTTCCAAAACATAATGGATTTTTCCTTACATTTGTGAAATGGAGACTTCATCATCGATTATCATGCACCCAATGTAGTGGATGCTCCCTAGTGTGGATATTAAAGGTGATGGATACAGCACACTGAGTTTAAATATTGTAGTGGCGTAGTGTACTTAAAACGGGGCATCGAAATATAAACACAACCACCCTGTGGTATCATATGTAGCCTCCGTCCCTATCCATCACCGATCACCGGGAGGAGGGGGGGGGGTGTAGGGAGTTGATGAGGTATCTAGGTCACGTTCGTCCTGAGTAATTGTCTCCTGGGAATCCTTTCAACAGCCGTTTTGCTTTTGAAGTAGCAAAGGCTCACAGAGGCATTGCACATGAAATGTAAAGCTTATGCAATTAACTAATTGTATACTACGTGTTTATTATAGACCCTCTCTTCAGTGCGTGTATGGCTTTCCCTTTAGATTTTGCCGCCTCAACCCTCCTTAACCACCGACTCTCCGCCCCTTACCGCCGTAAGCTCGAATCCTCTTCCGCCCCCCCCCCCCCCCCGCCGTTCCGATAGAGAGCGAGCCGCGATGTAAGCACAATCCAGCCACGCAAACTCACATAATTATTAAAGGGCGCCAGTCCTACCTTGCATCCGTCATTTTTTATCACGTTAACCTTGCCCATTGTACGATTATCATTTAAAGAACCATAAATACCCCCTTTAAGTTCACATAAATACAGAACACCGCGGTATATATTCAACCAATTAACCATACCCAAAAACCAAACAAGTAAACATACTATGTAGTATTTTCATACCTTAATCTTGTGTCGTAACAATTCATTATTATTTCTGCGAATCAATAATGATAAACGACATTGTGGACTATAGACATAAGTTATATTTAGGCCAAACACAAAATTCTGCTAAATTTTGACATGTTTTTTCCGAGGGAAACGGAACCTTAACTCTTTATTTGTCATATTGAGGATGTGGTGGGCGGGGTTTATTGGTGAATGAAGCCCACACTGCGGCCCACCATTGCGGTGTGTAACTATACCCCAATTATACGTATGTTTACCCAACATCAAAACACGTTGTTGTTGTTGTTGTTGTCTTTCAAATTACAAACCTCGATCAGTTGATAGATCAACAGTGCACATTGAAACGAGATATTGAAAATGTCATCACGTAGATTACTTTATGCGAAATCTAGATCAAACAATTTGCTTGACTTGGGGTTTCAGGTTTTTTTTTTTGGTTTTATTTTTTGGTCTTCCGATTTTGTCTAAAGGGATCCCCTCGATCGGGCTAATTATCTCTTGCCAACCTCTCAAACAAGATGTCATGACAAAAGGGGAAGAAAAATAGCCGGCGACAAGTAGGCTACCACCTAATTTTGGGCTCTTTAATGAGTTAACTCGCGGCAGAAAATTGAACCTTCCCCTATGGGAAATTATAGGTGAAAAGACAGAAGTATTTTTTTTTTGGTTCAACATCTTTGCTTCCTGATATACGTGTACGTATACTTATCCCACTAGAATTACACTTGTACTTTACGGTACTTTATGGTACGACCATTTACACACGTGTTTTTATATGCAATGTTTTTTTCTTTTTCTCTATACATCTATCATTTTCCTGTGCTGCACTTGTGAATGCAAATTACAAAATATTCAGTCAAAGTTCTGAGGAATTTCTCTTACGTTGATGTATCTAGATATAGCTGCCTCGTTTTGGGAAATTAAGTCAAAACAATATAATTTAAAAAAAAAATAGGAGAAAAAGAAGGAAGATATCTTGGTAATACCGACTGCGGAAGACCTTAAAACACACATACGCGGACAACGATCTGTCGTATAAATTAGTGAAGAAATTAAAAGGATAGATTGGAGGCAAATTACAGCTTTGAGCTTCAGGGAGGGAAAGAACACGAACGCAAGGTTTATATGTATCTGGGTCATAGGTCACGCTCTACTTGGTTCGTAAAACGTTGTTCTCCAGATTCTCAGAAAAGGAATAAGAGTTAAGTATAAGGAAAGCATTTAAGTGTGCAATAAGGTATAATTTACAGATTTTCGACATTTTTTTTCTATCAAAATGCCAGCACGTTTACGAAACGGTAAATTTTCGATTTTGTTACCGCTTTATGTGGATTTCGTTTCTGTTTTTAAGTTGTATGATTTTTCACGGATAAATTTCACATGTTTTTGACATTTTGACGAGAAATGCTGGTATGAGGAATTCAGATAAATTATAAATAGAAAGCTCTAGTATACATCCAGTAGCTCTAATTTTGTTATCATCTCAATTTTGAAGGAACAAAATAGAACAAAGGTAATGGAACACACACAAAAAAAATGGAAAAAATTTGATTTTTTTTCAAGCCTTTCACGTTTTCTCTAACGTGTGCATCAATGCCCTTCTCTATACGTGTCGTCAAAAGTTATAGTTTGTTTTTCTTTCTAATAAAGTGATGTATGTCTCTATTTGATCTCTACCGAAAAACAAAAGGTATATTGTCTCACCTAAAGAGATAGATACACCGGGATAATAAAAGCATTGTACACAATACTTCTGCGAACCCCGCCCAGCCGCCCCCCCCCCTTCGCCCCGCACACACACCTTGTCGATAGCTTAACTTGACGAATTACACCAAACATCAAACAAACCAGCACTGTTTTTGAACACTGTAATTGCATATGAGACAAAGCAGCCTATTTCTAGCTATCTTTCCAAAAATCAACTCACGTATTTCTTTTGAGATCTGTATAGTGTCATATCTGTCGACAGAAGTGTTCTCAGTGTCCGGTGTAATCATTTCTAATGCAGTTTTAATACCGCGTTATACTTCAAAAGAAGGATACCAGCGAAGCAAAACAATCATTTCATTGAACCAATAAATGATATCACCCATGGAATGACACACACACACACATATGACGGAATTGCAAACAAAATAATCTGCGACTTGTTCTATAATGATCAATTAATTCGGCAAACATTTATCATTATACGGAGTTTTAATTGTTTTTAACCCTCTCCATCCTTGACGTGGTCTAACGCATTCCGTTGCTTCGGTTCCCCCGGTAATATCATACGCACTTGGAAAGCCAGAGAGGCACTATATAGAAATATTGCTTAGTCCATTTTGAATCCTCCCTTTTTGTGGCAAAAGATAAAAGTATTCTTCTTCTTTGTGAGAAGAATAGTTTACTGATTACTGTTTCCTGGTTCTCAGATCTCCACCCGACAGCCCTGGCCACCGCCCCCTCTCCCCCTCCCCTCCCCCTTTTTTGTATTCATTTATGAAATGTTGGATGCGGCCTTGCGCTCTTCCGATAAATCCTGGATCCCATGCACATTCGTATAAGAATACAACACATTATCAACAAAGTTTTATATCCTTTTTATCCCCTTCTACTTCAGACGAAATGATATTCCTTTTAAAGATGCAAATTGATTTTGAATGTTAGAATCAATGGTTATAATTTACACCTTTACTTCACACGAATCAGTTATTTTTTTGAGGAGACACCTTATAACATCTGATAAAGTCGTGAGGGGCTTTTTGAATATATATAAATATTATCTGAGGTTAAAATGTGTCCTGTTTTGGGTTTATACTTGAAAGAATGGCTCAGATTTAATATATTTTATTTTCTAGATCATATCTAAATATTTTTCGTTGGGGCCCCATATCTTTTCAAGAATGTATAACGTTACATTCGGCTCAATTGAAATCTCTTTAACTATACAACGAAACAAAACTTTATGGAATTTTATCAGTACAGAAATCAAAGCATTTCATTCCGCAATGCAAATATTTTTAAACGGCATCTTTCTTCGGTGGAAAACATTTAACTGTTGAGTAAATACCCTCCACATGGAGGTTTATAAATATATATAGTTTTGGAACCGTCCCTTTTGAATCTGCATTGACGTCACCAGCATCAAACTGTGTGAGGATGGGGGAGACGATGTTTTATTCATCCAATAATTTCAGACGTTCCCTCCAGTCTTTCTAACACGTTTTAATTCTGATTCCTTTCTCCTCTTCTCTCTTCCATTTAGGAGCTACAATTAGCTATACTGTGGACGATGTACATTCTTATAGTGGTCGGTAACGGGCTGGTCTTACTGGCGTTGTTCAGTGTTCGGCACAAGAAATCGAGACTGAACTTCTTCGTAAAACATTTGGCGATAGCAGGTAGGTTGGTCCTCTACGGCTCCCTATAACCACACTCCGGCTGACGAAGATGATATCATGGTCCATATTATAAATTGTTCTTAAATGGGCTTCTAATAAACATTGTACATTATCAAACGTGTCACGTGTTTGACAATGTTTGTAATACTCCGATCACTCAAACTGGAAAACATAGGTTGTGGTCTGCTGCACTGTCTTTGGTTATACTCTGATACCGTAACAAAGTACGACCATGTAGGCTAAGGAGAATAACGTGTACCTCAATCATTTCTAATTTAGTTACGAGGGAAGTCCCGACGAGAAAGAGGCGGGAGGGGCCGGGGGGAGGGGGGCTACAGGCCCAGTTTCGGGGGTCAGTTTTAGCGACCCGAGAAAGTATGATTTGATGAGTGATATATTCCCTTGTTTATAATCTTGCTTTCTTCATTATTATCATTTCGGCAGACGTGTGTGTCGGATTGTTGAACGTTTTACCCGAGATTATCCATCGATACAGAGGTGCATTTTATGCTGGAATGTTCCTGTGCAAAATCAAGTCCTATGGTCAGGTATAACGTTCATTATGTTCATCTCCTTATACAGAACATGTCAATAGTTTAGCTTTGTTTTCAACTGTTCATTGCTACCTCCCCCCCCCCCACCCCCTGTAACACTTCCCCTCCGTCACCGTACGACTACCAATATCTTATTTCACCATATATGCAAAATGACGTCATACGCAATTCAGAAACCTTTATTGGTCCAATGGTCTTTTTTTCGTATACTTGCCCGGAAGTATAGCGAATTAAATTCCGCCCGTATAACACCACCCTCTAACCCCCGTTTGAGAAGGTGGGCATAAATAGTAACCGCGAAATTTTTAGCCAAAAGCTAGTTCAAATATCTTTCCCGAAGGTTTATCCCCACACAGGCATCGAGAATAAATGACCACCAAGACGCTGTGTGTTGGGTTGTAACACATGTTTACATTATCACATAATGACTGAACATGTGCAACCCATCATTACTTGAGTTTTTAGCATCTCCCTGCCCCACTACTGATAATATCTTTCAACAATAAATCGACCGCCAAAATTATTTGGCCAGCATCACTACTATGAAAAATGTCCTTTGTTTCACTAATATTTGTTTTGTTTCAAAGAATGACGAAATAGCATACGATATCTAATGTGTTATTTTTCGCCC
>KN882676.1:109053-137240 GCA_000934455.1 Apostichopus parvimensis
AAACCAACAATGCTATCCTTTGGAACTGTTTAAACTACTGAACTGCAACTGAAAATGCCAAACTATCTTTTGAAACGAATTATCTGGTGTCAAAGCGTCAAAGTGTAACACCACTTTTTTAGCAAGAAACAAACTATGCAAATGGACTTCAGAGAGCATCAAACGAGGGCCATACCTTTTTCCGCATCTTCTTCAGGTTCCTCTTACTAACGGAAGTTTGTAATAAGGCCTTGGGAGAGAAAGAAAACCAAAACAAACTCTTTTGTTACTGAAATTATCATCAAGATTCGCTTTCACTCTTGAGAGGTCATAGATTGCGCCACTCGACTGAACCTTCCAAATATGGCTACTGAGAGTTTTGCTCAAGACATTTAGTCTCGATTTGGCTTTTGTTAGTACGCGTAGAGAACCATCAATGGATAAATATATTTGTGAGTGATGAATGAGGCACATTCTAAAGCATCATGGTGAAATTTATAGTCATTGCCTACATGATATTGAGATAACAACATCTGAAATTGATAGGTTTCGCACCAAGGGTGAACTTGAAGCAAACAGGCGTGATGTCATGAACAAACAAACTAATCAAGTCTTTTTAAAATCCAAAATAAACCAAATCATTTGGCTGCTTTAAAGGTTTGAGACGGTTCCAGCCTAACCAATGTCGTTACTACCCGCCTGGGTAACAAAAATGTTGGCGGATTCTTGTGGAACCATCGTACATTGGCTAACAAAAGGAGTAAGGAGTAGTGAAAGGCTAATGTCATAGTTGAATTACTTGAAATCACATCCTAATCAATATTGATAAACTTAAGCCATATGCAGACTGTCATGACACTCCTGAGGCGGTCAGGTGATCTAGCAAGTTGCTGAGACAGACATATTTTCAGCCAATGAGGGGTCATAATCAATAATATGATAATAGATAAATGGTAAATAATCATAAATTGATAGAACGATCAGACGGTCAGCTAACGATGTGGGGGTCATCAGATAAAGTTGCCATGGAGACAAAGGACCGTTTTGCAGGCAAAGAGAGGTAACTCACCAACATATCCTTGTCCTCAATCTTCTTTTCAGATTCGTATCCCGAGACATCCACTGGGGCTTGTGTTATTCGGAGTGGACCGTTGGGCATCAAGAGTACCGTGAACTTGAACTGAGCCACAAACTCACCTGCGAAATATATGAGAGAAAATAAAATGTTAAAATTGGTTTCAAAACTTGTGGTCCAACAAACAAGCCCTCACACCTGCAAAAAAATTGTAGATTTTCCTATTTAGTCACTATTAGTGCTTACTAAATGAGATTTCATATGGAGTAGTCTAGGGTGACCCCTGCCGGTCCAAGTTTTCACTGTTGATGTATCCTTGCCATACCCTGTAGCTAAACATGCTTTCTTTCTGCAGCTCTCAAGAGCCAAGCAAATTAGACACCCAATCAAGCTAAAATTTCTCCCAATTTATGAATAGGTACATCTAATCACATTGACTATTGTTCCAAAGAGAGAGAGAGAGAGAGCTTATCAAAGGACAAGTTTCAGAAATTTAAAGGGGACACAAACCCAACTATCATCTTTTGCAAATATAAGAGATCTTTTAGAAGAACAAACAGCAAAGAATTTTTTCAGAAAAATCAGTTTAGGAGATATCAAAGTTTAAGGTGGCATACTCCTATTAGAGTCAATATCCATCCACTCGATTGTTCTCCTTCAGGAAAAGTGCCAAAAAGCAGCAGGAGAACATCTTTTTTGACCTGTTATCAATCATGATCTAGTTTTTTGTGGCTTGCATGTTCAAGAGCATGAATGGAAGTACATGTGGTGAGAAAATTGGGTCAATTGAGGCAATTTTAGACCCCTTTAGGCCTCCCAGGAGCAGTGTAGGAAATTTGTTTACCACTGAGTGAAGAGGTTTGTTTACAAGTGACGAAAACCTCCAGCTCGGATAGCAAAAAATCTACACGGTCATGACACGGAAAATTGATGGTGCCATGAAAGGCCAACTTGTAAGCTATCCAGTGATGGGTAGCGTTTAGCTAGTGAAAACTTCTATCTAGACTTAGAGACCACATTACTTTTGTGATTTAGCGTGTAAGTCAATGGGGCTTTTAATGGGCGTATGCTACCTTGAGTCATGTCCAATAGCTGTCATTTTGTTAATCCGTGATATTATTGTGCCACTAGAATCAGAAACGTCTTTACTATCTCCATGGTTTTCTTTTCAATTTTTCAAGGTAAACTGTTAATTATTGTTGAGACTGAAAACCCCAAAGCCATCATCAGTCATATTAAGAACTTCAATATTTTAGATCCAGTATTTGCAAAACCCAATTATCCTCCTTAATGACATTAGATTCTTCTTAGCTGTTTAAGAAGTTGTTCACGACAGTTATCTCAATCACATAAACCAATAATGATGGTAGGGGTTTGGGTCTCCTTTGGAAAAAATATAGTTTGCCACACAACCAATTTATCTTGTCTTTGGAGTAATTTCACTGTTTTGTTTTCCTCTTTTAAATAACTGATCACACATAAGGTGCTACCCTCCCTCCACTCCCCCCTCAACAATGAACCTCCTTGACACGGTTGGTATACATGAAATGCACAAACACTGAATGGCAATGTTTACTCTCCAGAGATCCTTGTAGACTTTTAGTCACTTACCTTCCTTCTCATAGAAGACAGGGTATGGTTCCACCAAGCTGTGCTTTACACACTCCACGACACCGAGGCGGGCCCTTCCCTCATCTTCAAATCCTCTGCAGAGAAACAGACAAATGCAGTACGATAATAAGATGATCTGTTTAAAACAACATGAATAAAGTATTTCTTCTTCCACATATGATATGACACAAATTTTATAAGACATATCACATATGTACTTGTAGTAAATGTAAGGAACATCACAAGGCCTGACCAATTTACCATCACACCATCTTCGAAAGGAAAATGACAACATTCAAAATACATTCAAAAAGTTCTAAATACTTAAACGTGAGGTTACACTTAACAAGATAAAAAGGAATTCCAGTTTGGCAATATTTTTTTTAATGTTCCGCCCCCCCTCCCCCTACCCATTTGTCTTTTCTAGCACAACTAGCTTTTCATCTCCAATCTTATCACTCAGTGGAACAAACAACACAGCAACATTGCTGGTATGTTCATGATAACATACAACATAACAACAACAACCACAATGTCACAAAATATCCAAAGATTCTACATGAGAAGCGGCCTCTTCCACAACAATTTCTGATTGTATTCAAATGGGGTTTTACGACACAAGTTTATTAAAGATAAATCAGTATACCCTACTACACGAAGCATGAAACTCAAATAATTTTGCAAATCAGCTACAACATGGGTCAATCAGCATAATGATCCAACTACTCATAAACTTATAAAGCTATAAGCATATGCAATAGCTTATTACGTATTCATTCAGAGTCTTAGTTATTTGATTTCTTTCTTTGTTCTATAAGAGGGAATATAACATAGAAAAGATAAGAAACAGAAAGATGAGTACAACCACACGCTATACATTTTTGGGTATTGTTACAAGCCCCTAAGTAATCTCAATAATTTGTATGATTTTTGCAACAAATAGTTGTGTTATAAATCAATATTATAGTATATTATAAATTAATCTGAGAATCATAGTATAGAAATGCGCACCACTTTAACATCTGCAACCTGATCAATTACCCAGGAATTTGGCACAAATTAGCTAATTAGGTAGTATTCTTTTAAAGGGGATAAAAAAATTAGATAAAGAAAGATAATATAGAAACAGAAAGATGCATACAACGACATGCTATACATTTTCGCGCTCGTGGACAATTTTAATAAGCAAAACCAGCAAAATTCCCGAAGAATTGGCCCCAATATCCTACTTTGTTCAATACTTTTTTGAGACGTTGGCCTCACAGGGCACAATTTCATGCCACCTTTCACTCACACAGTGCAACCATGCTAGAATTGAAAAGTCGGTCGCGGTAACAGCAGCAATACGTACCGCAACGTAAATGGCATGACCGTGAATCGGTTGGAGACGTCGCTGTAGAACACTCTTGACGTCTTCGACTTGAGGTTGTATTTGGCATCCGTTTTCTTAAAGACTGTCGTCCTGGTGTCGCCCTCTTTACTCTTGCCCTCCCCGGTGCTCACTAGGACGTCCACTGCGTAGACCTCGTTCATCTCCAGACTGCACTTCTCATGCTCACGTCTGAAAGCAAAGGAATGCGCTCGTGGGGTTAAAAACAAAACCAGAAAGCCAGTGGGCTTATTGTGATCCCTTGCCAATTGAGATTATAATCCCAAGCAATCCAACCTGTCATTGTTCAGTTACCATGTTTACAAGCTATTTTAGTGAAAATAAACTTAAGCCCCGCCCCTTATAAATATGCATATCAACTGAACATCTATCACCATGTACCCTTTATCTACCAACATATTAGTTACCAAGTATCAATAAATTCTGACTTTTGGTTGCGGAGTTATTAGCATTTGAAGATTTTTACGTTTGACCCAGTGACCTCATTATTATTCATGAGATGAGCACCAAAATCAATAAGGTTTTTCTACTCAGTATGGCGCATCTATGTACCAAGTATGACTTCAATCCAACTTGCCATTGTTGACTTATCCTGTTTATGAGCCAAGGGCGTCACATACACACACACAATCACCATTGCATAGATTCCTTGAGCCTTCGGGCAAGGAATCAAAAACACTCGTTATTACTACACCCTATTGATTTATTTAATCATATTGATAGATCGATCGAGGAAAACCTAAGAAGGATATTCCAGTGGCTGATGATGATTCACAAATCTAGTGGTGGGGACAGGATGTCGAGATGTGATTTTTAACTAACAGCGTAGCATAGCTTTCTCTGCCATGATGACATCACAGACTAGATACTGGGATCAATTTCTTCAAGTGCGCTAGAGTTTAGCCAGTCCAATAGGTTACAGTCAATCAACCATTACTCGAGATGGGACGAGATATTTGAGGTCAAGGTTTTCAAAACTAACAGTGTGGAACGGTCTTCTTCTTCTTCTTGTAAGGGTTACATTGTCCGCTACTGGAATATCAGTTTAAGGCTCGGCTGGTTGACTTTTGTGAGCATATTCCAATTCTCAACTGATACGTCCCAATTTCTTAAGTTTTGAGTTAAGCGAGAGTGCAAATGACAGTCTGAAAGGGCTGAATTGATGATGCCCCCCAAGGCTGAATTGATGATGCCCCCTCAGGGATGAATTGATGATGCCCCCCCCTTATTTAAGGACTACATAACGAAGACGTTTTTGAAAGAGAATTTTACTGAGATCTCACAGGTAGAGTGTTCAGTGATCAATCCCAGATAAGCAAATATCCAAAGATAAATACCTTTGTTCGTCTGTTGGGTTTTGTATGATACTCTTCTCTCCGTTAATAACCTGTTGCTTTAACTGATGTGATAGCATGCCCTGGATTGGTTGACACTCAAAAGATTCCGAAACCTTCTGAATAACTTCTGTGACATCATAGTTCTTTGAAAAAGAGACAAAACGGGTTTATTCGAAAGCTGGTTATAGAATTTCAACCCATATTTTCTCTTATTTAAGCTTTATTTTCCACTTGTGTTTTCATAATCACACATTTATTTCATAGCATAGATTTATTCCATTTCAAATAATAAAGCAAAGGGGTTACAAGTGCCCCCCCCCCCACCTCCCCTAGCCTTCTCTGAAGCCTGAAGCTGAATAAATGTGCTTTCATTTTACAAGCTCAAGTTTCAAGAAAGAATGCATGACATTCCAATCCTAGATTTGACTGTTTTCTTAGGAGTCTGAAAGCTAGCCAAAGTTGTCGCAAATGCCTGCTTTTCTTCCTTCCAACCTACTGAAGAACGAAAAAATCTTGCACATCGTACTCACTTCGACTTCTTGCTTGAGCTTCCGAAGAACGGCTTCTGCGCTGTTATGAGCCGCTAATATTGCATCAGCTCGCCGGTCTTTGATCTTGTTGTCCTTAGAGGCACCGACGACGAAAGAATACGCACAAACAGCCACAAAGCCATCGATATGAGCACCCAAATCCCTGCAGGAGTAGCATATCAAAAACATATTTAAAAAAAAAGGACATTTTAGAGTGTCTAAACACAGGAGAGAATGCAATTTCTCAAAAGACCACAGAAAGAATTCAGTTTAAAGAGCACATTTTGCTAGCCAAAGATTGATATGCAGGACAAATTTGTTTTCATGACTTTTTGCTTTTTGAGTTTTCTGAACAGCATATTTGGTTGTCCAAACAGAAATGATCAACATTTACACTGAAGGAGAGATGTGTAGGTTTGACGAGTACAACACCAGCATTGGGCCAGTAAAACTCCCGCTTCTGGCTGGATCATAGGCCCTACCAAGAGAGTTACCAATTTACCATTTTTACCTCCTTGAGGGCATTTAGTTATGATGCAATCTGGTCGGCTAGTCGTCCATTTGAACACCTACAAAGCTGATTTTGGTTGTCCGAACAGATGTTTGGTTATCTCTGACATCTTCATCGCTTATGGGCGTCACAATTTCTAGTCAAGCATATACAGCACTTTATCTTGCTCATGTTTTGTCTTTATAATTAGTAAACAAGAGTAAATAAGAGTAAATATAATAGTAAATAAGACTTACACTTTCACTAAATCTCCCTCTTTGAACTCTATTTCCTTGTCACTTCGAAGCGGAGAAAAGTGGCACACACAGTTGTTGATGGAAATGCATGTAGGGAAGGCAATGCCTGGAAAAAGATCAAAAGAAAAGTGACATTTGAACGCTTGGGAAGTTTGAAAAAGCTTGCCTGCATGGTAGAAAGAAATAGATTCTACACAAAATGCAACCAAGTTTACTCCACACACATAGTCCCAATTCTTTGTTCTGACACACATGTATGAAAATGCACTTTTTGTACATTTTACACCCAAAGAATAATTCATACAGTATTACTTACATTGCAAAATACTATGCAAAAAATGGTTGTATTGCTATACAAAGTTTCCAATGATGTATAGCAGTTTTTATACACAGGAACCATAGTATTTATAAAAGACAAAATATTTCATAATGGCTATAAAAAATTTGAAAACTAAGTTACTGCATGACTTTGTAAAAAATATGAAAGGAATTTCACTCTGCTATAAACAGGACATAACAATAGCTAACGGTGGAAGCTGTCACCACCTCCGTGTCCAATCAACTCTGTCTTTTCTTTCCTTTTAAATTCCTTCTTTCTTTTTAAGCTACTCTATCATTTTAACACTTTCCAAGGTTAAAATACACACATACATTGGGACCGATGGAGGGAAACCCCTGAAGTGATTTCTCATAACTAGTACACACAATGGAAGCATAGGCATGACAACCAGTAGTATAAACCTGAAGAATCCTTTTCTCAGAGCATTTGAAAAATTGGTTAGGCTTATATGTCATAGCATAACAGTTCAATGGTAGGATAGAAGTTTTCATGTAAGTTTGAGTGGTGCCAGTAAATACAAGGGATAGTGAAAGTCTTCGTTACGGAAACACCAAGGCATTCTCTACATGAAATCAGTTTTAATCAGAATGTGTATTTGTCCATAATTTCTTTTTCGATAGTTTGACCACCAGATTTTCAGCATGTATGTTGACTTCCGATAATCTCACTATAAAGGTTTTGTTTAAACCTGACAAGAGCCTGACTTCTAAAACAAAAACTATGAAAGTGTATGACAGAGTTACTGCAGTAATTGCACAATGAGCTGTCTAGTCTAGGCCTGCTTGCGCACTGCATTTAAATATCAACCAGACCATACACATGATGGACAATCCATTACATACAAGGGCTGCCCCTACAAACTTCATCAGGCTTGTACTAGTTGCACGAATGTTCATTTTGGAAGTTGGCAGGCATATTTTTATATGCATGAATATATCTATATCTAGGTTGTGAAATTCTCAGTACATTGATATACCGACAATGTGTTGAATGTATGTAAAATGATAACAGTTAATTGCAGCATTGACCATATTCTCACTGACAATACTCTTTTCCCAAGTAGGTGAAATGATGCTTGATGTTATATTTTTGTCACACAGATGTGTGAAAATATGCAGAAGTCTGGAAAATACGACACCGTGGAAATATTCTGAGATAAACGTGGAAAAGCTCATGTCTGTTAAATACTGCACATGTGCACAGTACAGCCTAGTGCACTACGTGACTAAATAGAAATGTGCGCGAGGCACTTTTTCTTTATGGAAATTCGGTATTAGTGCCAATGAGTCGTGCCTTAACGGCAAATTTATGAGTAGAATTATATTACAGAAGACGTCATTCTCCACAATTGCTAGTTGCCAGGTCTGACATACCGTTATACCGTTAATCATAATAAGTGACATCTGTAAACGATAAAACAGTACAATCATCCTGTACTGGTAAAATGGTGCAACACTACATTTGATCATTTGAAGAAACAAGTGCTTTCAAAGTACCTTTTTTGATGTCTTTATTCTTGTAAACTTTGCCTGTTTCCTCCAAGAGTCTGTTATCACCAAACTCACAAATCTCCAAGACCTTCTTGCCAGGAGCTATGGCCGCATGTACCTCCTTCAGGATACCTGTAAGATCATTCAAAGCAGAGCATTTATGACAGAGAATACAACTGTATGACAGAGAATACAAATGTATGACAGAGAATACAAATATATGACGCAGAATACAAATGTATAACACACAGAATACAAATGTATAACACACACCATACATACAAATGTATGTCACGCACCATACAGATGTACGACACACAATACAAATGTACGACACACTACAAATGTATGACACACGCCATACAAGTGAATGTCACACACCATACAAATGTATAACACACACCATACAATACAAATGTATGACACACAGAATACAAATGTACGACACAATACAAATGTATGACACACAATACAAATGTAGGACACACCATACAAATGTAAGTCACACAACATACAAATGTACTGCAGGCACATTACAAGCTTATACGGGAACAAACTTGGTAAATTGCATATAAAGATGCACACACAAAGAAAGCAGGCCTAATTGCTAAATTCAAGGATGAATGCCTGACCAGGTTTTTTGAAACCTCAAATTTGTAGGATGCAAAATTTCAACTATATTATTTTATTTCCTGATTAGCACAGTAACTCAGTGGATAGGAGGGATGTGGTAGGAGGGGCCTTGAAAAGAAAGATTAAATTGGTATTGCCTGCCAACACCTTGCAAATACTGATAAAATACAAAAAAGGTCCTATGATGCACCCAAAGGGGAGCTCAGAGCTGGTGTTTTATTCACCAAACATAGACATCTCTCCCTACAGTTTACAATACATACTGCAGTACTATATTGATTGTTCTTTGTTAGGGTGCTACATTTTTTTCGGACAAAGCAAAACAAAAATTTGGCCCTGGCAATATTTCATTCCTATAGTATTCTGTGACAGCTACACTTGACAGGTGATTTTGCTTTCCCTTGGGCAGTGAATAGCCTACTGTAGTAACTGTACATAGTAACCCAAACAAAATATACTGAAGATCAACAGATACTACATCCCTCTAGCAAAATGTCAGGTTTGAGAATTCCCCCTTATCTTGTGGGTTCACCTTTTCAGGATCTTATCAATATTACATCTTTATCTCTTCAAGATCTTTCATTGCATTCCCTTGTGTCTTGACCTTTGACCTTGTAGCAGCAGGTGATAAGATCACATTTCCCAACAATTTTATAGAACCATCAAAGGTATTTCCAATGTAACTTTAGTATGAGGCATGACTCTCAAAACTTTGGATGCCACCCCTTTTGAGGAAAGTTTAACTTCATGAACTAACTACTAGTCTTTCATGGCCAAGAGCTATAACATACTTCTTCTGGGTATTAGTAAGTTGAAAAGCATCACAAAGCTGCTGTACACTTGAGGGATAGAGAAGACACATTCTCCAGTCCTTTTTTCCTTCAGAAGATTTACAGGTAAAGCCTCTGTTGTTAACCTGTGTTTTAGCGTGTAGGGGGATCCGAGCATTTATAGAAGCAAAACTTAAACCGCTCTTCAGCTTTACATGATAGAAATCTTTGTAACATGCAACTATTTCAAAGGAAAACTGTTGTGGGCCATTTGGAAGTTTTCAGGCTTTGGAAAGTTGTGTCAGTGGGCTGCCATTGTGTATATGTAATGTTACCACTAGGTGTAGAATCTATTTTTAGTCCTAGTTGTTCCTTTCACGGCGAATGTAAACAGGTTTGACACTGAGACCAGTGCTTTACATTCCAAGATATTCTGATCTTGTTCCGTACGGGTGGTTGGTTGTCATGTTCAGTATGTGTTGTTAATACACACTGGGGTAGACTGGCAAAGGGGCCAAATGACATGTTACCATCTAAAGCTATATTACTTCTTCTAGACAATATCATGTTGCCTTCATCCCTGTTCTTCCAGATAGCACTCATGTAAATCCTCCATTATATCTCATCAATCCTTAACTTCACATAATATTATGTCTGCTTTTATCCTCATCAATATAACCATTGCTTGTTCTATACCAGGCCTCAAACATTTAGGCTATTAACCGGCTAAATGCCAGCGAAGTTAGCTATATATGCCGATACATCAAAACAGTAGATGGCATTATGCTGCCTGGGCAAAATTAATGTTACTTGAGTATTATTTCAAGCAAAATGTAAGTGAGAATGAGTATTATTTTTTTTATTATGCACTGACCGCTTTCAGCAATCATGTAAATTTGCAAACTTCTAGACCTGTTTTAGACAAGGTAGAACATAACCCTCAGTGAACTAGCCGTGTATAATACTTGTAATTGCATGCAAATGTTATGCAACCATAGAAATTATAATCTTTCACTGTTCTTCACGCAAAAGCCCAAGGGCTAAAAGCAACATTGATGCCTTTAGCAGATATCAGTGCACATGAACTCCACATCACGATACATTCATGGTGAAAATGTGACAAAATGGCCGAACAGTTTGTACTTGAGCATGCACAATCTAATCAGTTTCATCTTGCACCTAACTTTCAGTAAGCTTGACATGGAGTAAAGCTCTTGAAAGAGCTCTGCGTTCATCGTGTATATGGAAAACTCTGAAAAACTATTTGGAGCGAAATGGGAAGAAGCCATAGGCAAATAAATCAATGAAAATGATCTGTTCATTACTTACAACTTGTAGTAACAAGTTATTGGTACACTAGTTCAATAAATCTTTACTGTATTTGTACAAATTTGTGTAACAGAAAACCTCCTCCAAGTGCTGTTTAAGTAACACTATTATGCAATATTCTCTGGACACAATACCCACAACTCATCTATCCAACTTTGTAGCCAGCTCTAAAGTAAGCCATGTACAGTTAACATGTACATTTGGCCTACAGTATTATGACTAAACATTGATATTTTATAGTCATCAAGATTTCAATTTTAAACCCGCCTTCAAGTTCCACAGTGGCAATAAGTTAGTCCGATTAGTATCCACAGACCCACTTGGGATAAAGGAAAACGACCAAGAACATTTTTCGAAAAGAATAGAACTTTTAACATATCGTGTACTGTATGTCAATTTTGCATCTGTCAATGGGGAGTCACCCCAAACTGAAGAAATTATACTAAGAATATAATTCAAAAAAAAAAAACCTTGATGATGCTGTATCAAAAATCTACTTTGACTACAGTAGGTAACGGTGGAGCCACCTCAAGTTGAAGTCGTTGGGTTAGAAAAATAAACCAAAACTTTACTGCATGATGTACTGTACCAAATAGTTAATATGACTATTTTAGTAGAACTGCTCCTTGAATCCTAGGTGAAGAAATTGGACTTTTTAAGCTAGAATATTTCCCATGTTATTACCCTTCCATATTGGTTAGAATTATTGGGGAAGTCGTTAAAATAATGATGACAATAATAATATAAGTTTAACCATTGAAAAACACATTGCAAATTATTCTTCAAGTAGGTGCCCGAAAAATTCTCAGCATATTGCCCGAATTTTCACAAACATTTTTGGTTGGGGGGGCTGTAGTCCACCGCCCCCCCCCTTCTACGCCTACGCTCATTACTTATGCATACTTACATATCTTACGAGGGCAAAACCACTTGCGCAGCATACCCTTGGAGCCACTATGAGTATTGAGGTAGCCTCCAAGTTACAGAAATTTGGGCTTTTTTAAGAAGCAACCCAATACATGTTATTTCAAAATATGCTCACTGCAATTTTGTGCAAAGCCAAGTAGGGCTACTTTCAATAAAATAGTTTTTTTTTCTGCAATTACACCTGTTTCAAAAGTTCATAAATCTGGCAATGTCTCATACTGCGTTTCCACTGAAGAGAATCGGTTGCAAAATTGTGGGGTATTCTTTTATTACTCCCGAGTCCAACTAATGAAAGGCCTGTAATGAACTGCATTAGGTTAGGCCTATCAAAATAGTATATATGGTTAGCCTAACAACAATGCAACAACTAACATAAGGTTAAGGGATTAGACTCAAATATTACTATTTACCATTAGAAAATCCACCAAAATCAACTCATCTTTAAAAAAAATTCATTGAAACTTCAAAAAGAGCTGCCCATATCCAAAATCCTTGGTTCTCTTACTTATTTTGTGGCAATTGTAACGTCAATTACGACATTATGTGTAATCCATGTCCTATTGTGTAATGAATGAGGCCTAGCCTACACACGCACATTGCACACTTAGGCACTCCATATTGTACAGCACGGCTTAATGTGCTACAACTTAGTACTGAAACGGTGACTCTTATTACCGCTACTTGACAACTTTCCATTCCCTTAGAACTCCTCATTTTCATTCTTTAAACGACTATAACTTACAGTTGACCATATCACCGGCCATTTTATACTTGGTAACGACCAAATCATTTGAAATTGTTAGCTCTTCTTCGGATCCACTGTCTGCCATTTCGACAATTCACACGTGGGCTACGGAGTACAACTCACATACACAAATGTAGCGCAAACGACTAGCTGGGATAGTGGTTGAATTCGATTAGGACAAGCGCCAGCAATATTTGGCGCCAAATTTGGTAAAAGTATTTTCAACGAGGCATATTCATGTCATGTCCCAAACAACTGCGGAACAAATGGATGAGGGGGAGGGGGGGGGGTACTCTTCAAGAATATTAAAACTCCTCCATGAATGTCAAACATTGCACGTATTGTCAGGGGGTGGGGGACAAACCTGATCGAACCGGCTCCTGCAGGGAGTCATTAAAAAATTTAAACACACTATTAAAATATAACGGTAAGGGTAAAGAAGACAATTTAAACAGAATGGAAGTTTGTAAGGCTGCTCCAAACCTGGCAACCCTACCAGTAGCCTACCATCCCTGGAGGAGAATTAAACTAAGGAAAAATGGGCAAAATCCCTTCCAGGTGGCTGGGCTGTTCCTATAGTCTTGTTAAGACCCTAGTATGAACAGCCTAGTGAACCTTTCTTTTCCACAAAGCTATTTCCCCGTATCTAGGCTATTTGCTGTACTGCCCAGAGAACGCCCGCGGCAACGAGTGGTACTAATATTTTGTGGTATGATGCATAAGTTCATGCCCTCTTTGGAGAAATGTCCAAGACGTTTGTATCGGAAAGATCCTCGGGCATGTAATATTAACAAAATATGGGCAAGCACGTTCGTGGTATAGGCAGAAACGGACTCTGAGGCATATATACAGTTGCACGCGAGAAAAGGAGTATTACAAACGACTTGGCCAAGACTAGGCTGTTCCCCGCGAGAGAAGTATTCTTCCGGAGTTTGACTCACAAGCCCTCTAACCACCGGGTTCCTAAACATGGGGACCCCTCTTTCTGCCAGAGACTAAGCCTCCTCCCAGTTTAGAAGTCTAACTCATCTAGAGAGGATTTTAAAATTATTTTTGAGTATAGGTTTTATTAATTATGTACTTAAGAAGGAGATTTTGAATAACGGGGTCGAGGAGAAGGGTATGTTTTTTTTGGGGGGGGGGGGGTTGAAACAATAAGTTGGTCAAGGAGAGGGATTTTGTTTACTGCTTCAAGCAGCTTTTTGGTAGCAATATTACTAGGGGTGTTTAGACAAATTCTAAGGGCTTCGTTATTAATAATGTTTAATTTGGAAAATCGAAAGTTTAGAACAACCCATTAGGAGGCAGATACTGCCGTATATATGTAGTAATATGTTTGATTGAAGTTTTATTAATCTGTAAAAGGATGTGCGGAGGGAGACAATTAAAATTACTTAGACTTTTAAGAGTATATAAGATTCTCCCGGTAGAGATATTAATATGTTTTTGAAGTTTTGCTTACTGTCTCTGCATGGTAATTCCTAGGAATATAACCTCTTTGCTGGGGGTATAGTGTATAGTGCTAGAAAGTTTGATATACTATAGTCCTCAGTCAAGTCATTAGAGTAAGGGTACTTAAATATTACAAACATAGATTTATCTGGGTTTATTTTAACTCTCCATTTACTACACTAGGTGTTGACGCAATCAGTGATTTTTTTTAATTGAACTAACACAAAAAGAGATTCTTTTACTACTGTGCCAAATAGTGAGGTCGTCGGCGAATTGACTGCAATGTGTAGAACTTAGCGTATTGTAAGGGAGGTCATTTACATAAATTTTGTACAATATGTACAGTTACATACATACAGTGGTCTAAATTTTCCCGACTGAATGTAAAATAATCCCCTTATACTGAACCATTTCCCCCCGCCGAATCATGGGTGGGCAATGCCCCCCCCCCCCCCCCCCACCGTACGCATGCACGCCAATGTGGTAACAAACAAGTTAGCTACAAGAATAGTTACAGCATTATTCAAATATTGATGTTTGTCTCATAATATAAGGTATACAGACCAGCTTTTCATTCCAATAATGAAGTCTTTCTCTCTCTTTTTCACTTCGGTTTTTAATATATGGCCTATCATCAATAATACTGTGAAAAGTGTCTGGGTGCCGAAATATTGTGAATGCATGAAACACTGGCTAATTAACCTTCATTTGTTACAAATATAGAAGTGTATAGGCTAATATATACTTGATAGGTGCAGTTGAGCGAGGGTGCACGGGGCAGTGCGCCACAGCCACAGGCCCGGGGACAGTGAATTAAGGTGCCTGGGAAATACGGACTGAAGGATAATGTATTCTAATTTCATTACATACCGTATACTTACGTACTTAACTTACACGTCCCTGAGGGAGGGGGGGGGGCATCATGGTAATACAGTGTTAGTGACCAAAGTTGGCTGCCTAACAATAAAATAGTGCCTATGATGGTATTTACCAAAACCAGAACATATAGAAAGGTCCATGGCAATCACAAAGGAAAACAATTTAAAACGGAAGTGATATGACTAATATACCATTGTGTTCTCCCTGATCTTGGCAACCACGGCGATCTCAGTGTATAGGCTAAATGTTTTTCAAGTCGTTGTTCAATATAAAGAAAACAATTATTTAACTTATATTACTTCCAGTATATCTACCTTAACCCTTCCGTTTATATACGACTGGAATAACAATTGTTAACAAACTATTACTGCTTCTTGGAATGGCATGTACACATGTATATAGCCGATTTAATGTGGGGGAGCCGGGGAGCGAAATCTATACGAGTTTAGCTATACGGTATTTACTCAAATACCGGGTTGCGCCCCAAAATGCTACACAGAAGAAAGGGTTACAGCTCTTAGGTTCTCTCTCTCACCCTGCCAAAAAAAAACGGTATTAAAATTGCAACTTACAAGAAGTTATTGTTATAAGATACGCAGGACTGGCTTCCGATAAATGGAGCAGTAGTATATAGTACACTGAAACACCGGACAACAACAGAACATGTGCGAACAGGTCCACATCACAGAAACAAATACACACAATTATGTGGTGCATACCGTATATGGCAAGCCATGTGGGACAAACACTGCATAATATATCCGCGTATTAATTGGAATTTATACGCGTATTAATTGGAATATATACGCGTATATATTATTAGCCAATCATATGGCTTAAATATATCCGCGTATTAATTCGAATATATACACGTATTAATTCGAATATATACACGTATTAATTCGAATATATACACGTATTAAATAAAATACATATGGGGATTAAATCCAATATATGCACGGATTAATTAGAATATACACGAAAAAACATTTCCGCTCTTGCTGTGTACATATACCAACGATAAATGTTTTGGCGGGCTCGCGAGATCGCTTCAAAAAGCGAAACTTAATACATGTACAACACATGTATATTCGAATTAATACGCGTATATATTCGAATTAATACGCGGATATATTATGCGGTGTTTGTCCCACATGGCTTGCCATAACCGTATGTGTTGTTTATGAGGAGCCACGTAAATACGTCATCTCGTCATCGGATCATATCGTGCACTGACGCGATCAATCGTGCAATCTCAAGTATGATGGTGAGGTAGAATTACTCTCTTATTTTCTTTATCCACCCCCCCCCCCTCCACCCCACTTTCTAGGGGAAATTCAGATATATCCAACAGGTACAATTATTCATACAACATGCATTATTCATGTGTTGCAGCTTACTGGTCAATTATAGAAACTAATGGGTAATAACATCAACTGCATCAAATATGTTGCAAAAGACGTAAAAAAGAGACGAAGAAAATATGCATTATTTTGGGTCTCGCTGTTATACCAAGGTTGCCTTTGATTGCAGAGATATTCTACACCAAGGCTTGCACCAGCCCCCCCCCCCCCACCATTCCCTACCACGACTCCATCCTCAAACGCCATCCCCATCCTCTTCTCTCGACCATAATGCTCTTTACTCTTAGTACCCAAGTTCACGAAATTATACTTGGTTGCTTTTCTTAAATTCCACTTGTTTTTCATACCGTCGATATTCTGGCGAATTCAACCAACAAGTAAATGTAATACGATCTTCAGAGCCGTACATGGCTCTGACGCTCTTTAAACATTCACGCCCTCTAAACAAAACATTTCTGTCGGTTTTTTTTTTTTTTTTTTTTTTGCGGGTTGTGGTTTCGGTTTTGGTTATCAACGTGACATCTCTGCCTGCCATGTTCTTAGTTAGCTTAAATGTATCATAAATGATTGTTGGATTATTACCTTACGAGGGACTCTTACGAGTTAGGAAATACATGGGCGAGACGTTTAAGGGGCCTTCCATTGATGGCAAGTAAGTAATATAAACCATATCTAAAGGTAAATATTATAAGCTTTTGAATCTTGATTCGTTACGTTTCCAACTTTCCATTGTTTTTGTTGGGTTTAACTAATTAACTGCACGTGACCCCAACAATGTTCAAATTAATGTTGCATGGGCGCTACTATACTTATTATTCTTAACTTAAGGAGAAGAGAAAGGGGGACTTTAAAGAAAAGGGATCCGCGTTGATGCAATTGCTCCAGTGGCCGAACTGACTTCGTTGACACAACAGCTAGAGTATCTTAAAATATGGCCGTTACTTTTCTTCACAAATATTAAACCAGGAACAATGTATGAAATTAAGTGTTATGACATTAAAAGTTTAAAACTTAGTGAGTGACAAACAAGAAAGATGATATAAAACTTTGTGGGTCTTTCATATTAAAATTCCATTAAATTACATGTTTATTTGCCTTATTTTCGTTCTTTCTTTTCATTTTACTTTCTTCTTCTTCTTTTTCGTTATTATTGTTGTCTTTATTAAGTTTATTCTATTATCATAATCTCAAACTACAGATTTGTTTACCGTGATGAAGCTACTCAAATCATACTACATCTGTCTTGTCCTCATCGGCCTCCTGATAAATTATGGATCCGGAGCTCAAAAAAGAATCAGTCTTGCCAATTACCACGATTACGAAGCGATGACGTCATCTTTGGAAATGCTGCATGACATTTACCCAGAGATGACTCATGTTTATTCCATCGGACAATCGGTGGATGGTAAGTTATGCTCATGTATTTCAAACCACATATACTCGTACCTTCTACACATATAGACACATATAATCAGTCTGTTTAAATCAGTGATTTTTATAACAAAAACCACATAATTGATTAAACGTCCCCATCCTCTTTCAATAGCATTTGAACTTTTTCCAGACTTTGACATGCAAAGTTATAGGCAAGATTATACATACCTATAGGTAATTGTACTATACAACTATATCTTATGAAAAATGTAAAGGCCTAAGGTTACAGTCCGATTGTGAATGTACAGATTCATATAAAGCTACAGATTAAGTGCATGAAGCAGATATTTCGTATGCCCACCAATACTGACAATTGTAAACTTCCGCTCGATTTATATATGCAAGTTACATATAAATAAACAATAGATACCTGCTATGTGTTTTGTTGCCATAAGCTGAACATTTGATGTCTGTATGTACAGGATGAACTGTGTTTCCTAAGAGATGCACTTTATGCATACAAACATTCATTCATTGTCACATGACAAATAGAGCAAATGTGTTTTGTAACTGTACTTCGGATTGTTAGAAAATGTTACAAAGTATTTCAAACGAAACCAGCTGCGGTGATGTGCATACATAATATTTCCTTCCTATTTCCTTTCTCTGTAATTTAATGTACACATACAGGTCGTTCTTTGTGGGTGATTGCGTTATCAAGTTCTAGTCCAGGGGATCATGTGCTATTGCGACCAGAAGTCAAATACATTGGTAACATGCATGGAAATGAGGTCAGTTGAAAAGGAAATGAAATAGTCCTTCCATTTGCCTACGTCACAGAATCTTTCACAAATTTTACAAAAGGGGAAAAAAGGAATATTGAAAGCGTTCGCCACCTCCCTTGTGATAACCGTGGGTTTTGTGGACGGGGTGGGAGGGGGTGGGGTGGGTGGCTCTTATGATGAAAAAGGAAGGGGCAATAAGATTCCATTATTAAAAGGTACAAAAAAGTCATTTTCTGACAAGAGCTATGAAAGAAAGCTCACAAAAGTAACTTTTTCATTATAGGCCTACGATGTATATCATAGTTGTCATCCGTGTTAACAATTTCACGGGAAATTAAAACCAACACAAATGTTTAACATACTATTAGTTTGTCGCTGTCCAACTTATAAGATTTGATTTATCTTGTTTGTCTCAAGAAACATGATTTCTCGTAAATAATATATTTTTGAAGCATATCTTGCATTGCGATATAGCAAGTTAATAAAAAAAATTCGTCCTACCTCTATTCGCAGGTGGTCGGCAGAGAAATTTTGCTACATTTTGCTGAGAGCTTATTGGCCAACTACGGCAAGGACGACAACGTCACACGTCTCCTTGACAACACCAGAATACACATCATGCCCTCCTTAAATCCAGATGGATTTGAACTATCAGAAGAAGAAGAATGCTACGGGGTGGTAGGGAGGTATAGTCTTAGGTTTTGCTCTGCAGTCGTTTTGATACTGTTATTCTTTGCAATGATCAGTATTACCATGGTCTCTTATCTCATTTTTTTTTCTTGAAATGCATATATTGAAAGGTTCAATCTTACACGTTCGATGCAGTAATAATTAGTGGAACCCCTCTAAAGCTTTACAGAGGGAATTAGTGTAACCCTCCGTCCTTCATCCCCCCCCCCCCACCCCCTCCCTTCCAAAACAAGAAAGAACCAGATTTTACTTGATCAGTTTCAAATATACTTTTGGAGGGGCACAAAGTTCGTGTCATATTTCGAATTGATGGTTTCAGATCATGGACCTTGGGTGGCGGGGTGGTGTGTGGTTTGGTGTGATGGGGTGTGATGCATGGGTGGGGTGGAAACCTGGTCGAAATGGAATTTCCCATCCCATACTGTCAGTTGCACTGTCCTCAAATGCTCTTTAAAATTACTTCTGACAAAAATTAAGGCCCAACCTTGTGCTTCAGGTTTTAAGAAATGAACACAAGGAAGAAACTGCATGTTTGTATATCTTTAACAGAACAAACGCTAATGGGTTCGATATAAACAGAAACTTTCCAGACTATTTTGAAGAAACCGGGTTTGAGATACAGAAGGAGACGAAGGCCGTCATGGATTGGTTAGAAAAGGAACATTTTGTTCTTTCAGCAAACTTTCATGGAGGTGCTCTTGTAGCTAATTATCCATTGGATAACTTGGAACCCCGTAAGTTACAAACTCTCTTCAATAATTATGGTAATTAACTTGTTTTGAAAGACTAGTATACCACCATTTCTTTGCTACTTGCTCTTTGATACTGAGGTACATAGACATAGAAGTTCCTAACTGGACCGCCCTCCCCACCCCCCCCCACCCAAACTATTTAAAAGACACCTACAACTGTTGTAATGAGAACTAAGGCATCGTTAGATGATAAACACAGGCTCTACAGCTGTTACTGATAACTCCCTCCCTATAACCACCCCCCCCCCTCACCCTACTCGTTTACGATTATGGGTTAGCCCCTGAATTTGCCATCATTAGACCGATGAAATTGATAATAATAATAATAATAAATAATAATAATGGAGATTTATAACGCCCGCAAATCCACCCAGAAGGGTGCTCAAGGAGCGGGAGAGAAAGAGAGAATAGAAAGCAAACCCAAATGAACAAAATAATTATTGGTTAACATTGATGAATGCTTGACGCATAAGATGAGTTTGCAGAAGTTTTTTTGCACGAAGTGAGGGA
Source organism: Apostichopus parvimensis (assembly GCA_000934455.1). Taxonomy (NCBI): domain Eukaryota; kingdom Metazoa; phylum Echinodermata; class Holothuroidea; order Aspidochirotida; family Stichopodidae; genus Apostichopus; species Apostichopus parvimensis. The sequence goes on from KN882676.1 coordinate 129,763, forward strand.
AGCACAACATCTGAGCTCTAGTGGCCGAGCTGCTGCTTCGAACGATCTGTCACTTATAAATGTAAGTGAGTTTCACAGTTTGGAATCATGGAACTGAGCGTATGCATGCTGAAAATACCTTCGATGAAAAATGTGGACAAAATCAATGAATTTAAATCACTTTTGGCTTTATGAAAGTGTCTGCAGTTGCAAGTCATGTATCATCACGTATCACGTATAAGCTGCGAACTTTGGAGTATGGAGCGCGAAAAGTGACATTAACTTGGTAACAACTATAAAGTGACAGCAAAACATTTTTTTCTCTCTTTTTAATCTTTTACAGCTAAGAAGGAACTGTATCAGACACTTGCGGATTTCTCTCCGTACAGCGCATGCTCAGATGATGACGTATTTCGATTTCTCGCGTTGACTTATAGTGCTGCACACGGCCGTATGAGGAAGTTCAATGAGACGACCAGATATGCTAATTTTTCAGCTGAATCTGGCTTTAAGGAAGGGATAACGAATGGTGCCGACTGGTACGCAGTAAGTGGTAAGTAGATATGAAGATATATCATGAATGAATTAAATATTCTTAACGTTACTGTCCTTAAAAAAAAACCTTCTTTAGATTTAGTTTGTAATATTTAATAGAATCATTCCATCAGTAATGTAGCATACAGAATGGTATGAGTAAGTACGAGTAAAAAGCCTCTCTTAAGAGGTAAGAGTACTTAATCCTACACTATTATCAATAATATATTTCTTAAAAATGTATTGAGTTCGCAGTGCGGGTATAAATCCGTGTTTGTTTTATTCGCACTCAGATTTTTCAAAATACAATAAAATAACAGAGAAGACATAATAGAACGGAACAGATTGAAAAGAACAAAACGAGTAACAGGAGCTAAACCCATTGGGCTGACAGAACGTCGGCCCACTTCCAATGGGGCCCTAGAGAAAAAAATACAAGTAGAATTCCCTTTGGTATATGAGTACGTATAAGAGTACAAGGCTCTCTTAGCGGTGTACTACGAGTACTTAATCGTACATTAATATCAATACTAGATTTCTAAAAGTGTATGGAGTACCAAGATGAGTACAAATCCGTGAGTACGAATACAAGCAGAATTCCCTTTGGTATGAGTACGTATGACTACAAGGCTCTCTTAGCGGTTTACGAGTACATAATCTTACACTAATATCAATACTAGATATCTTAAAAATGTGTTGAGTATACGCAGTGCGAGTACAAATCCGTAAGTACGATTACAAGTACAATTTCCTTTGGAATGAGTACGTATGAGTACAAGGCTCTCTTATATAGCGGTGTACGAGTACATAATCGTACACTAATATCAATACTAGATTTCTACCAGTATGAGTACAAATCCGTGAGTACGAATACAAGAAAAATCCCCATTGGTATGAGTACGCACGAGTACAAGCCTCTCTTAACGATTTAGAGTACTTAATCTTACACAAATATCAATACTAGATTTCTAAAAGTGTATGGAGTACCAGTATGAGGTGCAAATCCGTGGGTACGAATACAAGTAGAATTCCCTTTGGTATGCCAGTGCGAGTACACGGATTAACTAAGTTCTCACGAGTACGCGTATATGGTACTTCATCTTGCACTGCTTTGTAGATGCCCGAAGGATGAGTACAATCCCTAAAGGATAAGTACAGACAACTATGTTAACTTCTAATACGGGAACGGACTCAGCAATCATGTGACAAACTTGATTATGGCAAAGTTGAAAATTTGAAAGTGTGTTTAAAAGTAGTTCACGGATATTTTTTTATCTTATTTTACTCTGTTGCTAAAAGTATAACGACGTGGAGAGGGGAGGGTGGGCATGGGTCCAGTTTTAGCACCATTTTACTTATTGGCTCAGAAACCTAACAACCTCCAAAGCCACCACATATTTCAAAATGAGAAAGTTTCGAGCTCACTGTGTTGTGCACCTATCCTATGCATGTGACATACAGGACTATAATCTACCGTTCGAAAGTTTACTTTTTGGTTATATTCGTATACTGCTTTCATTATGTAATTCCATGCAGGCGGCATGCAGGGCCGTATACAAATTACTTAGAAAGTCGAATGCTTGATTCTATATTTGTAAACAAATTCCGTCATATCTGATCCCATGCATGCAGGTGGCATGCAGGACTATAACTACTTCCAAAGTGGTTGCTTCGAAATAACTCTGGAGATAGGATCTTGCAAGTATCCACACCGTGACGAGATCGCTCAATATTGGGAGGAGAATAAAGACTCGTTGTTTGAATACTTGAAGCAAGTCCACAGAGGTATGTATTAATCAAATAAAACAAAGAAGAAGTTCAAGATGATTAAAACTCTTATGCTAAGATCATAAGAATGTCCTTGAATTGCCGTTGTACAACCGTGTCGGTTAAATACCCCAACATTAGATATATTTGTATTCCTTTTAGCGGATACCAGACTTTTGATGTTCTTTCATGTACAGGACGACGACTTGAACAAGTCTAAACATTGACATGACTATATATGGCCATTATAATGCTTCATGAATTGGTATGGTTGTAACTTGTTTTTATTCTTATGACATTCATTACCGATTCTCTTTTTAATTCCCCCTATTTAAGGAGAAATACTAATAGCAAATATTGGTACTGAAGTATGAAATTGCCCCCCCCCCCCTGCGCACGCCAATGGTCATATTTCTATGTTTAATTGTGTTTTTTGAGACGATACAAGAACTTTTGTTTCAGCGGTGGATTATATAACTATATATTACACGCATTAATACCAACGAGTGAGAATACATATTTTGAGATCCTCCACAATTACTTTACCCTCTTGAGGATTAGTTTCCAGTCTTCTCCTCAGAGTGAATTCCAGCAGACCTATATGTTTTATAGAGTGAAAATATTCAACTACTTTCAATCTAAATTGACACGAAGTCACTCTTTGATAAGGGTGACTTTCAATCCTCTGATTAGTGATCGTCCTGGTCCACTCTAAATGAGTGAAACATTCTTACTCTTTGGAATAAAGGTTGAACCAAGAAGCAAAATATTCTGTTTATTAGATTTCAATAAGCATATCCAATTTCGTCTTCTTCAAATTAGGTATCAAAGGAGTCGTTACAAGTCTCAAAGATAATTCTCCCATCTATGATGCAACAGTGAGAGTACACGATCGGACCCTTCCACAGAGGACTACAGAGTTAGGAGAATTTTGGTTGATATTATTGCCTGGAAAATATAAAATCGAGGTAAGATTAAAGGGTGTGAAGACTCGCGCAAAATGAAACGTCTAATGCCGGTAATCTGACCTAGTTTCGAATGAGGTGTAACAGAAGTGTTAGACACCACCATCGACCCAGAAAATACACACACACAGCTTGCTACCATCGGTAATTAGACACTAGTGTACAGTCAGTACATATAGCTGCGGTCAATACCCACAGCACAGTGTACAAACGATACAGCGTTGGACATCTCAGGTCCAACTAAAGATAACAAGGTATCACGTTTCATTACTGTCTGCATTTTGTAGCGTCAAGAGAAAAACTTCACTTGCAAGCAACGGAAAGTTAACTTTTTAAAGATGGCGGCACGCTGTTTGGGGCAAGTCTTCAATGCCTTTAAGTTTATAACCGTGTTTTATTCGGCTTACAGGTATACATGTTAGTTATAAGGGAATATATATATACACACACACACACACACAAGAAAGCGAGTGAATGAGTAACACTTTCATGAGGTTTCGTTTACCTTCTATATTTCCTTCCTTTTCTTGTTTTATTTCTACAGATAGCAAAACAAGGTTATCAGACTGTCCTACAAAATGTCCAAGTTTCCCACGAACTGTACAAGACGCTACGACTCGACGTTCAACTTCGGAACTGTTGTATGACTCTAGCGCCATCTATTTCTGTTTTGCTCATCATTTTCTACATAACAGTATAATCACGTGATATCACGACGGATAAGTGGAATGAATAAACATGTATTTATTCTTTGGAAACAACAGACACACACACACACACCACACACATAAAATGACCTCATTATATTGAGAAAAAAATGTTAAAGGTTGCATTCGGAGTGAAATTTCCATTTCTGTCAAAGGAAAATTTAATTTAGTCTTGGCTCGTTATAAGAGCGGGACTTAACATCCTGGTGAATGTTTCATTCAATTCCAATGACATTTTTGAGATACGTTCCTTATGAAGTTAGAGACACATTTTTTTGTACCAAACTGAACATGAATTAGGTAAGTGTGATGTCACAGATGCATCTTGACAAATAGTTGCCCCCCCCCCCCCCCTCATTATTTTCATTGCATGTTTTGACCTATAGGATTAAGCACGGTTTCAACTTTCATTACGGCAGGGATTGTAAAGTATATACAATTTCATTTAACATGTGTTTATTCATAATCATGATAGACCCACTTTTAAAGTACAGAAAATTAAATTTCCCAGATTGGAGAAACACATTCTTTTAGTATTGTAGCTGTGGATCTCTGACATCACACGTGTTTACATGAACTTCAAAGAAACAAGACATGTAAGAATTGCACGAAATTCTCACCAGGATGCTTCGATTATTTTCCTTTTTTGTTTTGTACATGCCAAAACTACAACGTTACTTCTAAGCTATCTTTCTAAAATAGATTTGAGCAGATATCGGTAGTATTGAATATAGTGGCAAAACTGACGCTTGAGAAAACAAGATACTATTTCAGAAAAAAAAAAAAAAAAAAAAATTAATAATAATAATGATAATGACCTTGCACATGCATTTTCAAAACAGCTGTGCATATAGTCTAGCCTATTTTGTGTATCAGATTCTGGGCTGGAGCTGCCATTTAGTTTGTCATTCTTGAGTCTTATAAACAACTTCATCAAAGGCTGGACTTTTGCACCTAATAGATAACCATTCTACAATTAAACAAATTTTACGTTATCGCCTATACACTTGCACCATGATTTAACCATCCAGCCGTATATGTTAATAAACTATATGCATCTTACAGGGTTTTGTTTTTAGTCGTGCGGATTTATCAATAAATCGAGAACATTTCTTACATTGATCTTCAGGTAAATTGTCTCATTTTTATAATTATTCTTTGTTCGTTTCGTTGTTTCTCTGAGCCTGTACCACACCTCACCCCTTTTTCCACACCGTATACCTTAACGAAGATAAAACAGCATTCTCTATTTGATCACCGATCTCTCACTATACTAAAAGGCCGCCATTTTATGAAACTATAGTATAGAGTACCATGATGAAAATCCGCGGGTTGTACGGTTTCCTTTTATAATTTAGTACGGTACCCTGGCGTTGGAAATGGGGGTCGCGCCCCCTTTTAGGGTCGCCAAAATATCTTGGATGCCAAACGATTGCGAAGAAAATAATTGCCGACATTTGTGGAAAAAAGGGGAAATAATCAGGAACATAAATGACTTAAAAAATTGGCAAATATAATATCATATTGCAACTGGAAGCACATTTAATCACATAAAAGATGGGTACATGGAGATACCTCCTTCCCGTAGAGTACTCCCCCAGGCCGCAACAGCGGGTTACCAAGATGATCATGGTGAAGCTTGTGTTCACCAATCAAAAAAACTTGAATGCCAGGACTTTTGTATAACCTGCAGGCCATATGTATTCTCTGAATATAACATGACGTGTTTTATTATGTGATATATAGTAACGTAGCGAGCACGGGGATGGGGGGGGGGGGATGGGGGGACTTTTTCAGACGGACTTCGGGGTAATTTTTCATGGTGAGTATAGGGGCATATATATAGTTTTGTTTTATACTGGATTGATCCCCCTTCCAGAACTGTCTTGGGGGAGGGGTGACCTATTCCATTGTTTGTATCGGTTTTGATTAAGAAACATGTATGGGGTGATATATGTGTTATTGCTTTTCGTGGTATGGTTCGTCCGTGGGAGACATGCTGTTCTTGCGGATGTGAAAAGTGACTTGCAGCGGTTTGAGATTGCGCACGGCAAGCCGAGGGTGGTTTATAAGAAAATCCCATGTTAAGGCCTTCGATATGACCCAGCATACCTTTGCAAACCGATAATGTTTTGTCTCCAATTCTGGAGTGGACATACTAAAGTGGGTTCTCTTTGGACTAGTTTCGTTAGGTCGACTTAAGACACAAATGTTGAAAACATATATAGTACCCCAATAATGGCCCATGCGTATAAAACAAAGGTTTCTTATCTAATTTAGGATTTACCGAACTTGAGGGCTTGATGAGGCCCTGTGTGGGTTCCACATGGTTAGCCTAAATTGCGACAAAGGTGGTTTAGAAGGACAATGCCCTAGCAGCCCTATGTCGAGGGCCTTGATTTGACCCAGCATATACCTAAATGGACCCATGTGATTGGTCTGCTCTAGCCGAAGTTGGCATATAAGTGATGGGCACTGTGTAGGTTAGTCTCGTTTGTTCGACTTTGCACACAAATGCATTCAACTCATAGTACCTCAATAATAGTCCATGCAAATTTGGGACCTACTGGATTTGAGGGCTTGAGGACCAGCTTGGGTTCCAAATAGGTAGGCCCAAATGGGAAGAAGGACGGTTAAGAAGGGTAAAGCCCTGTTGAGGCCGTTTATTTGACCCCCTCTCCTCCCCCAGTTAGGTATGTCCCTCTCTGACTTCCAATGAACCCACCATTATGCCTCTGATGCGTGTTCATATTAAACTCAATTTTCTAGTAAATTGTGTTCATTTTCTCATCATAAAGGTCATACATGAGATCATCATTTCTCTAATTGCCCGATATTCGCTTGATAAATGAGTTTCAGTTTCATAGGATGTAAAGATTTATTTCTTTAAAGTGTTATGTATATATTGCAATCATGTGTGAATTACTCTTTCATTTTTACGTTGTCTATACTTTCGCGCTACCTTCCACTATATAGTATCCCAATGAACAATTTGGCATAACACACCTCTCCGAACCCGGACAAACAATAGATCCCGCCTACGACCCACATTAGCTATTGTTCGGTATCGTTACTACTTTTTTTATTACCCCATGCAGGAAACGTTTCTATAGAACGTAGATTACTGCTATGTGAGAATCATACAAAAGTTATACAATTTTAAACGTGTGGACATATTCTTGACTGTTATATAGTTAACAGTTGATACTTGCATTATTCTATATACACACTAAGCCTTTAATAGACAACGTCGGTCATAGAGAAACAGTTTGCATTGATTCATTGCACAATAGTATGGGAGTTGGCCTAAATCATATATGATTCATCCACGCGGACTTTGGAACGTTAAAGTAACATATTTTCCGTACTGTTCAGGTAAGATGTAATTGTGTTTTATTCATTTATTTTCATTACTTAGACTATAAGCCTCTTCCTTAATATTCTCTTTTTCTAGCGTTAATGAAAGTTAATGTTCTAGTCTTCATTATGGTGTAGGACCTATTAATTGTGACCAAGCCCCAATATA
>KN882676.1:152889-167268 GCA_000934455.1 Apostichopus parvimensis
CCCGAACCCTTTTTCCAAAGCGACTAATACATTCACAAATATTTACTGTTAAAGTCGATATTCAGATTCGAAGGTTAACGGCTTAACGATTGATAATGGTAATATAAATCCAAGCGTTAAAGACGCGATATAATACACTTGATATTTTAGTACACGTGTATAGTTGATACAAGTATATAAGGTACTACCGCTTTTTATTCAAGATTCATGAATCGAATAAAGTTGCGTCGGGTTCGAACGCGAAGGGTTGAGTGACCGATAAAGGTACAAGACCAAAGTTTTGTGTCCGTGGTACATAGACACTCGCCCAATCGGAGTTCTTGCTATCGGTTTGTTTACAGTTCATGATAACTACCTCTCCCCGTAAAATAGTCACCTCATCAACACCTCCAGCAATATGTGGCTGAACAACCAAGTAAGGTTCCAATAGGTAACCACCGTTACTATGACGACGCTGAAACATTGAAGGTAGAAAAGATCATCCTTGCGAACATTCGGAATGTAATAAAATGAAGTTTAACTCTGAATAAATACTTGAAAACTTGTTCAAATTTTGGGACCGCTTTATTACTACACTATACTATATGCCGAATGTAAGACGAAGGGGGAAGGAATATGGAAGGGGAAGGGGGGGCGGGGGGCATCTACGTATCTGACCTACAGAATTAAAAACATTCATCAAGAATAAATACAAACAAGAATAAATACAAACAACTATATTGTTATGGCTGCATAAGTATTTTTGAGCTTCAGATTTGGGTTTTAGCCGGTAACAACATTCAATTCTTTGTGTCAATCACATAGAATACCAAACTGAACATTGTAGACTCTGAACTGAAAGTTGAAAGGTATACAGCTCTCTTGCAATGTGATTATGGCATTAGAGTAGTCAACAAAATTCTATGCAAAATGATAATACACTTAATGTCAGTCTGAAATGATTTTCAAACGTTCGAGCTTACCTTCATATCCGTGAATCTGTTTTCATTCTTGTTGCCGGCATCTTTCGTAGACCTGTCGAAGTCGTTTCTCCCAATTATTGATACTGCAAATGAAGGTGATGTTATATTAGTGTATATAAGACTAATTACTCAATGGTTCTGGTTCCATCGATCTGAATTGTTGCACTAGTCTATGAACAAAGAGCATTCCATGTTACAGAGGGCAGTATACCTTCATTCCAGACGTTTCGAAATAACACGGGAAATTATTTTAAGAGACATTGTATCTTTTCTATAGTGAATATCCTATATGTGCGTTCAAGGGTAGACAGACACTTGGCTATTTCTGAGAAGGAAGTGACGTATAAAAATTGAAGTAAATGAATAAACAAGTAAGCCATGCTCAATGTTTTGCACCGATTCTGAAATGATTAAATCGAAAGTGAATTAAAACAATCACTAAAAAGGGAATGTGGGGGATCGAAAATTTTCATTTGTTTTTTCGAATTTTTTTTGTTTGTTTCTTTCTTCTTTGTGAGGGAGATTGTAGGTAAAAAATCTGAGGGCGCTTTTTCTATAAAAAGGATTACTATATAAGCTGCAAGTATACTAAATAATAGTTGTGTCATATATACATACCACCACCACTGATGAAAAACAGACAGTTCCTTGGTAGAACAGCCTCAGTTTTGTTAGGATACTTTCGAACTCGAACCTGACCAGCAAACCAATTGCTGAGAATTTGTACAACCTCCCCTCGTTGAAAGGAAACGCCTTCCCTTTTTCCAGCAACATGGGGTTGATAATCGCACAGCAAAATGGCCTCCTTGGCCGGACGTTTGCCTTGAATTTGCATTCTGGGAACTCTTCCATTTTCTGCAGCCTGAAAGTTCTTCTTCTTTTCTTCGAAGTAAAAAGTATCACTTCTTCTACCTTTCGATGACCTTCCCCCTCTGTCTATATCAGTTGTCGCCATGTTTGTAAACTGATCTGGGATTGTACGACTTGACAATGAGGTTGGCAATGATCTGCGGAATCGATGATTCGCAACATTTTCTCTCGCTGATGGAATACGGTCGTTCTCTTCAGAGGGCTTCCCGCTTAACGAACGACGAACAATGTTTTGTTGGTTGCTCGATGCGATCAGAGTTTTAGTTTCTAGTTCATTGATTCGATCTGACACCGACGACTGAACAGACGAGACTAAACTCCGTTGTGACTTCGGTCTGGTAGTCCTGGGTAATGTAGAATGTGTCTCAAAGAACTCTAGTAACTTTGGGACCTTTTTCCCGACAGCTGTCTTTATCAATCGCTCTTCCGATCGGTCGGGACAAGTAATCGATGATCTCTCCTTTGTTGTAGTTTGCTTTTGATTGATTTTGGACACGGATTCTGACAAGCTATTCCCTTGGTTTTTATATGTTTCACGGTCAAGGTGGCGTGAAGGAGCGGTTCGGGTATCAGAGGACAAAGTTTCTATCGTATATAGAACTGACTCAATCGGTGCTTTCTTATGTAAAGAAACCCGACGGTATTGTTTCTTAGAAGCGGCATCTACGGTATGTTCAAATTGATCCCGACAATCTTGTTTCTTCCCTTGAGGAGCAAGTGAAGAGGGCGTCCCATAGGGCGGTGCGAATATTTTGGGGCGGTCTGGTGCGTGTGTCGCTGTCTCGTTGCTAGATATTCTCACCGTTTGGGCATGTGAATAAACATTAGAGTTAGTATAAGGAACTGAGTTGGATTGATGATGTGCTTGGATGTTTGAGTTGGCTGGTTTAATGAGTTCTTCTGGTATCCTGTTCACTTCCCCCCTTTCAACAAAGTCTTCATTCTTATCAACTTGTCTGGAGCCAAGCTGTGCCACGCTTGCCGTCGACTCATGATATGCAACTGTCTTACCATCTCTTCTACGAACTTCACCACAGTCCTTTATTTCATCGAGTCTATTATTAAAATGATCGTTTTCAGAGAAATTTGCTGATTGAAAAGTACTACTATCTTGACTTCTTGTATCCTTTTGGCTCAGACAAGGGAACATCATAGACGGGAGGTTACAGTAAATATGTTTATCGGGGACGTTGCTCCAGTTTCGTCCGGTTGGAAGGGTTCTCGATCGTACCGCCGATGGGCTCCGAAATTGCACTTGGCTCGGTGCTTTGTACTGACCACGAACTAACTTATTTGTGACGTCACGCAGTTGCATCGTTCGGTCGCCTCTCTCATACCGTTTCATTGTATCTGCAATGTCTGTTGGAACCGAGAGATTCGGTGAATAAACTTTGGCTTCGTGGACTGGAAGCGCTGAACCACTGTTCTTATCTGTCATACTCTCATGAACGGAATAAGCACGAACATTAATGTCTTGACGTGTATTCTTCAAGTCATCCATTGCGTCATTAAAGTTCTTAATGACGTCATCAACCTTTAGAGCGATCCCTTTCCTGCTTCTTCGTTGCCGGGGTATCAGCGGTGACAGGTTCTCTTTATCCTCTGCCCAATTATGATCAATAATGCCATTATTTTCCCACTTTCTCCTTTCGACTATTCTATGACCCTTTGAGAGTTTATTTCCTTTGTCAGTATTCGCTACGCTGGATGTTTTCAGCGGGACTTTTGCTAGGTTGTTTGATGTCTCCACCTTATCAATGTTTTCATAATAACAGTGCAAGTTCTGATTGCCTTGATTTGTGAAATCGTCTCGTCCCCAGCGGACTCCCGTCAAACTAGTTCCCAGTGGAACGCCTTTTACGGTTGCTTCATGGGAAGCACTCCCATTTCGAATTTCGCTCTCAATTTCACCATCGGTCTCTGCCTCTCTAATATCTTCATCGACGAATTCTAACTTTAGATCAGGTTTGCCACTCTCGGGATCTGGCATGAAACTTACGGGCTCTGATATCGGTCGGGATTTGTCAAGTTCACAGGGAGAAATTGTACAATCCTTTTCGCTGGTCGGACACCTAGTTTCCATTTCTCTGTTGACTTCTTCGTCGTTTCCTTTACGAAAGTGAACTTTTCCAGATGGATAAAATAACAAGGTACCAGATTCATCTATTTCTTGCCCGACGGGGCTAAAATTGAGCTTTTGCGGATCTACCGAGCCTCTTAAGGGACTTACTGTAGATTCTGTAGATGACTCATTTGGCGAGCTGTTCTGCTTACGTTGACTCGGTGCTGAATCCAGGGTCGTTTTTGAGTCGGGAGATGACGTAGGTTCTTCGAAAAGAACGATTGAGTGAGCTGAGTGGTCATTGATTTTGACTTGACTATGCGTAAACCAAACCGGGGAATCTGCGGATAAACCTGCAAACAATAATAATAATCACAAGATGTGATATATAAATAAATCAAACAATATTTTTGAGCCACGTTAAAGAGGAATACGAATTCAGTATACTGTTGAAATTTTCATTTGGATTCATACACGCCGTTTTCGATAAGTTCAGTTCAATTTTACAAGTTTTGTACCAAACCTGCAAGTGATAACAAATAATTGTGACGCCCTATATATAGTAAAACAAAGGTATTTTCCCCTTCAAAATTAAAATAAATTGTCTACTTAAAAAGTGGATGCATCAGAAAATGTGTACACTTCAACACTCGTGTACCTTTTTACTATATAAGCTTCACAACACCTGCAATGAAAGTTGGAACCACACCAAATACAATTTGGTAAAAACAAAATGAAAAAAAAAAAACCTTTTTGTCAATGAGCATCAGCTATGACATCCAACTTGCTTGCTTCGAGTTATCTTGTGATACCGATGTAACATCTTCAACATCTAAAAATCGGCAATGTCGGAATTACACGCAACTTTCATCAAGTGTCTTCGGGTTTTTCCCTCTCCTATATAGGGTCCTTGATTGTCCCTCCTGATCAGTTTTTGCTACTAAACTAAACTAAGATAATCGGATAAGGTCCCTCTTATTCAGGCAAACCAATAACGTTACCTATTACTGAATCCTTTTAATTCAAAAATTAAATTTAGACACGACATATTTAGACACTTTAGGTTAATAATTAGGTCCACAAGCAAAGTTGTACTAAGAATTACTTTTAGTTTATGTGGGTAGTTGAGCAGAGGAGTGTGCACACCCACCCAAACCCCTCCCCTGGATCTGTACTTCATTCTCTTCCACAACAAAAAATGTGCAGAAATCAGTAGATACTCTCATAGAAGAAATTTGCAGGGCACCAATGTATAACCGATTATTCCATTTTCAATACACTTACATTTTTTCTGTGGTGTAGAGGTATTTTCACCCATCCAAATCCCAAAGCTATCATTCAGACTACTTTCTTCACCCTTTTTCGGTTCCTCTACTTTCTCAAAGTCGGTTTCCGTTCCACGGCTGATCGATGCTGATGAGAAATTGTACATGGCATGAGATCGATTTGAGAAAATAATATTAAGGTCAAGATTTGAAATATACTTTTATAGTGTGTGACTATCGAGGTACATATGACATTATCCATTGGGGGATCCAGGATATCTCGGAAGAGGGGCCCGCACGGATATATGGATTGGTAGCCACAAAACTACTTGTTCTATGCGCCACATACGCCAGTATGAGACTCTGTTAAGCAGTATTGACTAACTGTGGGCCCGCAGTAGAGAATGCTTACAGGTAGGGGCCTTTAAATGAATACTATAATTACAAATGGGTAAGTAAGTCGTCGGCAAAACTATAAGGCTGCAGTATGTAACAAATGTCTCCTATTGGTGCGCGACCAACAACAGGGGACTGGGGAGTTGAGGGAGAGAGACAAAAACAGCTTACATCTGTCCCCTGGATGTTGCCCAAGCCCCCCCCCCACTCCCCTCCCCCTTCCATACCGCAAAAAATAATAATATGAGGTAGTCTATATTGCAGTGACGGTATGAATCACGAAATAATTTTGTAGCACTACACTGGAAGAGGAATTGAATGAACAGGGCCTATCAAACACTGTAACTCAAGTTCTCTCTCCCTCTCAGAATAGGATAAACGTCACATAGCCGCATAGTGGTGTTAAGCAAATCACGAACCAACCCCATCAACTTTTAGTAGTATTTTCACATTTTTCGAGGAGTCATATTGGGGGGGGGGGGAATGTTGAACTCACATACCTCGTTTTTTCTTCTTGGATTTCATTTTGGTCTGAACTTTACGATTCTTCACTCTCTGAAGACGGATCATGGTCAGTATTACCAATGACACGTGATGTATTTATCAATGAATGCGTCTCCTTAACTTAACATCGAAATGTTGCAAGTCAACCAACGCTATATAAGCAAGAAAGAGAAAAGAATAGTTTTCACTGTAGACAAAACATTATTTAAAAAAAATGACAACAAATTAGAGTAAAAACGATGGTGACGGTATAATGGGTATATCCACAAACCATGGAATTATTTCAAGCACAAATCATATGGAAAGTGATATTACTAATGGATCCACAAGACCGTAAAGATTATGTGTTTCCTCTATAAGCTTTCATCCTATATTTAACGTAATAGACTTCACTATCATCTGGATAACTAAATATAACTATATATGATATGTTGCACCCACCATAACCCAATGGTTAAATTGATATAAGAACTATAACAGCCTGTCATAACAACGTATATAAGTTAGCTTGGGTGTGTAGAGTGTCCCACTTCCTCTCCTTGTAAACTTGAAAGCGAAATCTAGACGCGAGTGAAGATACTAAATTGACAAATGTACGTGTATAATTTGCGTATTCAGGTAATAGTAATTAATACCAACAAACAAGAAATGGTGCCATCTTGTGTACATTTAACATCATGTATAATGACATCCATAATTAGTAAGTACTATGGAAATGTTTCGATGTTTGTATACTTATATGCAAATTGTCCATTAGTTTAAATCTCGGATCTGGCTGCACTATCACTCCAGATTGTCAAATTTCAATACCATGTTTTTAGGTTTTGAGAATAGACCCAGGTTTGACCATCTGTGGTGGGACCACTAGATGAGTTCAGTCTGTATAGAATTTATGACAAAATTGATTATCATTAACATGTATGCCTGTACTGAGGGTTTTAACATGCACCAGCGGCGTGCACGTCAGGATTTCAAAGGTGAGGGGATTATGGATCCATCCGACTGATTTAGGCGGACAGTATAGGTGCATGAACATTTATGTTAGGGACAGATGCTAATAAAGGATTATATAAAGGACCTGTGGTAGTTAACGACGACTACCATGTATACGGGGTTCTTGGGGTCGTTACATTCAATTTGCATTCAATTTCAAAGGCATATTAAGACTCCAGTTATAAATTTGGTCTACACCTAGGTCTACGTGCAAGGTTGGTGCATAATAAACACATTTTTGTGAGAGAGTTAAAAGGGTGTGAGTGTGTGTGTTTGTGGGGGGGGGGGGGTGTACACCCGGAAGACGTACTGTTCCCATTCTTCCCGAATGGATATAAAAACCTTTTTCCCAGACCGGCGATGGCGGGTAGGGGACACCTCCCTCCTCTCCCTTGCGCACGCCACAGTGTAAAATATAATATCTTGAAATCCGGAAATTTTGGGAATGGCCACAGGATTCTACTTCTGAACCTAATTTTATATTTAAAGATTTCACCATAAGCGTAAACCATCCAAATTACAGACATGTGGCGGGTTTGAGCACGTACGTGACCCGGAAAAAACCTAAATACTGAAGAAACATTTCGCCATGTAGCCCCTCCCTTTCCCCCATCAGGAGCCTGAGAAAGGCTACGGCACGACAAGACGTTGTAGGTAATAATACAACATGTCAGATGGTTATCAAACTCTCCATGAAAAGAATGTACTTCATAGCAGTACTGATCGAAGTACTAATTCATTAGCAGAGAAATGGGGACAGGGGGTGGGGCCCCCTATACCTACCATTTCAACAAGAGAGCTAGGGGTACTCGGCGATCGTTCTAAATTATTCACCTGTGTTCTCAGTGTTTTAGCAAAAAGCAAAAGTTTAGAAAAATGGGAGTTAAGGGATATAACATACTCGACATGTTCAATGTTTTAATTGGGCCACCGTAGCAACGTCAAACTAAAATTCTTCTGGCTGAGAAGACACCAGACCCCACCGGTTTTCTTTCCCTTTACTTTCGACTGAGCTTCCTATGCTACAGGCTATAGCCTAATTATGCCTACACAGTTTATGTTAGGATGTAATTGTTCAGTGGTAGATGGCACTGAAATTGTAGTAGTAAACACAGGCCTACTAGTACACATTCTGAAGTGTCAGTAGGATAGCCTACGTATCCTAACTTTTATAGGGCTAACACTTGAACGATGAGTAACCTAGCCTAATGAATCAGCTTAAAATACCCTTCTGCCCAAGCATATAATACATACTGATCTTTTAAGTTATGATGGTAGGTTGTACTAGTAGATACGTTAGCACGCATAGGCCTAGTACCTACGTAATGCCTAATTCTTCCTTCATTCAATGTTCAATGTAATCTACCCGGCCATAGAGTAGCACTAGCAGCTCCCTGGTTATATTACTTACCAACTTCGTATTTAGTACGAGCTCTCGTCTATCATCTCCCAAACATGTATACTGCTGCATGGTTTAAAATCCAGTGGCTTACATGGCAGCATGACTTACTTATACTGGTAGGTTTCATATTTCAGAGCATGACCCGCATTTTCCAAAATTTCAATTCACGGCAGGTAAAATTAATATAAGTTCTACAATTTGAATCGCCGCCTAAGGGAGGTCAGGATACTGCAAGATCAAAACATTCAGCGAGGCTGCTGATTGGTTGATTGCTGCCGTCTGAATAGAACCACTCAACCATTATACTATTCACTGTAAACAGTACACTGCACTTACGTACACGTTAGGATGCGACTGCAAAGCAAATCAGTGCTAAAAGGCTGCTGTTTGAATGGAAGAGATTTAAAATCTTGTTAGTGTTTGCTCGGATAATTAATCAATGAAAAAGATAAGGATATCTGTTCAGTAAACACGCTGCTGTGTTACATTCCGAGTCCATGGTAGAATTCATAGTTTAAAATTCTGCCAGCTGACTGTGCAGTGGCCAGGGGGGTAGGAAGCTTCCAAAATTAAAGTGGGGAGGGGGGGGGGGGGTTCACAACATCAGAGGGGCACTATTTAATTCCACAACCACCACTCGTTATGCTATAAAGCGATACTCACCGGCCATATGACTTAAATATATATGATATGTTAGTATGCTATCAATACTATTTATTGAGATTAATTATTGTTAACCGTGCTACAAAAAGATATGGGATGCCATTTTAAAAATAGCATGTACAGACAAAAAATAAATAATTAAAACAAAATATTAAACTTAACAAAGGCTTACAATATCCAGAAGACAGTTCTTCATCAAAATGTCACAATTTATTTGCCAGCAGGGCACATTTTCTATTTTGAAAAAAAGTGGGGGGCACACGTGCCCCCTGTGCCCCCGGCCCCTTCCCCCTGGCAGTGGCTATGTGGACACGATTACCAGATTAGTGTAGTAATTAACCGAGCAAACTAAGCTCAAGAACTGCGTTGCTTGCGGGAGAGGACGGAAGGGGACCTGACATAAGCGTCGATTTAATTCTAATAGCTGGGTGGGTAGGTTGGGGGGGGGGGCATGGAACTGACATGGTGTCTAGCTGAAGGTGCCATCCTCCGGGGTTGGGTTGAAGCATGCACAGCTGGACGATGGTGCCGGCCCTTGGGCAACGTTTCTGCGCCCCATCAGAAGACTTTCAAAGCCCTGTTAATTCTTATTGATAAATGTTTAAAAACCAGCGTGTGGGCGCTTTTGCCGTTATTGTTTGTATGGGAATAACATTTATTAAATTTACGCTGGGCATTTAACAGAGGGGAAGTTCTCTTGTGACCCTCAAGAGCTCCAGGCTACAATAAATGTAGAGCCTCCAGGCTACAAGAAATGTAGAGTTGGAGCGAAACACATCATTTCCTCTACAAAAAAAGAAAGAATGTACAGTAGCCTATTAGTATTTGAACAAATGCGTGTTTCAGAACAGGACATATCTTAGTTAATTTTCTTCCTCTTAACATTTCAGTAAAATGGCACTTTTCTTTAAATTACAACTTCTTATCAAACTGGCATTTTGGAAATAAAAGACAGGCACATGCAAATGTACATTACTTTTCACCTAGTTCTAGAAATGTACATAGTTTTAACGCTTTCTTGTTGTGCAATCATTTAAACATCTTATCTATCATGGTTTTCATTTTTTTTTTTTTTTTAGTTTGACATGTGTACTCCTTTTAATAAATATGCTATATTTATACTGGTTTCAATAAATGAAAATGAAATGAAACAACATGTGTTTTATACACACAAGAATGAAGGGGGAATGGGTCCTTTTTATTGCCAAAAGGGCACTTTGTGATTTATGAATATGATTCTTCCTTGATGAACTGTGTCGATTTAATGAGAGGTATGCACATCAATGTCGCCCATGGCATATCAGATAACAAAGTGTTATTTGTATTGTAATGAGAGGCATACACATCACTGTCGTCAATGACCATATCAAACAAATTGCTATATGTATTGTAATGAGAGGCATACATTATCACTGTCCGCAACATCGTCTTTAGAAATGGTAACATCTTGTACATGCCAATTGAGAGACATACAGATCACTATCGGCGTCTCTGACCGTATACAAAGGAAGAACTGTTTGCTTATACTAAAAGGACCATTGCGACCCTTATCCTCATAAACTACATACTAAATAACGAAAACAACTCATTGTTATGCATAGCCTATATACTTATAATGAAAAGTAATATTTGATCCATTTACGCTTTAATTGTAGCTGACGGATGGCATATGTAGCACTTTAGCTAGTTGTCGGCAATGAAGGACATTCCCTGCAACTGCCAACCCACCGTGGCCCAAAATATTCTATTTTCCTCTGATTACGTGGGCTTTCGTGAAGGTACTTCTTTAAAATACTACAGTACGTTGAATCTTTTAGAGGCCTAATGTATTGTTCTTGTTGAGACAGTGAAATAATTTTACCCGTCTTTTTCCATTGGAAATATTCTAAGTATTTTTCATTATTCGCGTTCAGTTCCATTAGATAGTTGACCAGTTCACTCAGAGACGTGAATTCTTCCACGTGAATAAATGAGTTCGGAGGTGCCACATTGGCGTATTGTTCCGCTGTCGCTCCCATTACAACGGGGACCACACCCATGTCCAATGTCCTCCAAAATTTCTCCGTGATGTAATCATCACAACAAGAGTTTTCAAAGCTTATATAAAATTTAAATGTATTTAAGAGATTAAATAAGGCGTTGTAATCCTCCCAAGGAAGTTCGAAATCGCCACATTTTCCGTACTTTTTAAGTTGGATCATTGTTTCGAGTTCTCGCACCGTTTGTAAGCGTTTATCACAGTTGCTACCCATCCATGAGACAACGTTTGTTTTATTTTTTAAATATATCTCGATGTCTAATTCTGACTTGATTTCATCCTCTGGAAAAGTTTCGTAACGACCGTAAGGTTGTCGAAATTCCGAATCGGTCTTGTAGGAAGCGATCCAATCAAAAGTCACATCTGCGTATTTTTCAGGCAATTGAAATCCGCGAGCGTTTGTGGGACTCTCTTCTGAGACTATCACCCATCTTTGCGCATGCGTACGGTTGCTGTGCAACCAGTCCCACATATCATCAGTAATCCAAGGATAGACGTTCGTAAAGACCACTACGTCGAAATTTCGAATCTTTATAGCTTCTTCGGTGTAATCCAGCGTAATCGAGCATTCCATTTCTGGACACTTGAAATGTCTAGGAAACTCAACAAGGGATTTACACGCAAACATTTCGAAGCAAAATTGCCGCCAATGTGGCCTCATTCCAAATATAACGATGTCTTTCTGACAGTCCGGCTTCATAAACAACTTTGAATTTTTCAGAATCCGTCCGATTGAGTCTTTGGCGATTTGTATTCCATTTCCGGCCAATTTCTTTAAGCCTGATGCCAACCAGCTCGGTGACGATGTACAGCAAAAGCATAGCAAACACACGATATTGAAAAGTACTATAATTCGAACAGTTGTCCTGACCATTTGCGAACCGAAGTGTTTTCTGTTTGAACGATAACATTGCCAACGTGTTCCAAGCATTTGTACACTGACAATCACATATACTGCACCTGTTTATATTATAAAACATAACTACCGACTAAATGACACGTGACATAACGCTATAATCCTTTATATGTATGTATGGCGTGTGATGTTGCGTGACATAACGCTATAATCCTTTATATGTATGTATGGCGTGTGATGTTGCGTGATAACAAAACTAAGTATTATATAATTATGTCACTACCGAACAGCGTCACGTTGGTATCTGCGGTAACAATTTTAATTATGATGCTTATTAACTTTACTTGACTACTTGACGAAGCGTGCGATATTAGTTCCTTTGTCCCCATTTCTTGAATCTTATCGAGTATTGTTACAGGTATATATGCCTATTCTAAATGAATATTCTCAATTGAAAAATATAATGGATTATTATACATAAAAGGCTTCGGCACTATACTAGGTCTAAATTGGAGATAACGTTAGTTTGGGAACAGTATAGGCCTATAGGGGTTGCATTTGGATTCAAATCAAATAGTTAAGGCCTAGTATACTTGTTAGTAGAGAGTGTAGTATTGTAACAGTCATATCGCAAAAGAATTTTTTTCCGTAAGTCAATATCAACACGCATTTCTGCAATGATGTTTATATATGCATGATACGTAACATAATATTCAAACACAAATAATAACAATGAGAAAATGCAAAACTATATCAATACGTGCAATTTTGTTATTATTGATGATAGTATAGTTTCATTTTGTCACAGCGGTGGGTGTATCAAACAGTGTAAAGTTCGTTGAGTTTGAAAGAACTCTCCAGGCTATTTATTTAGACACCCACCCTAAGATTCGCCCCTGCAGTGTGTACGACATTTCGTACTGATCATGAGATTTGACCTGCCCTTAACTCGACTTCAACGAGTCAGTTTAGGATTACGTATTAGGGCTCATGGAATCCCAAGGATACCGTACTTCTGAAAATGTGATCAATTTTTAACATGTCAAAACTTATAGAGACTTTTAAGCCTCAATTTAATATATTTATATATACATTTTGTTAAAGCCGTAATTTACATTGAAGAAACAGAACAGTAAGGACTTGTCACTCTAAAGTTTCTCTTACCAGGGTAAAATCTCAGTTTCACCAGGAAGTAACTACGCCATTGGCGACCGTAGCATTTCAAAGGTGTGGGAAAGGTGTGGTGGTGGTAGTGGTGGTTTGGGGGGGGGGGGCAAAAATTAGAATTCCCCCGAATGAATTGGGGGTGGGCCGGGGGCTTGAACCTTTATGGAAGTGCCAGTGGCGAACGTAGGGTTTCATAAATGAGGGGTGAAGGCTCTAACTCTTTGAATTAAGTGTGTACACGCGCACACGGGCCATCCGTACGTATCTGTCTAACCATTTTCTATAGGAAGCTATCAAAATGTGCAGGGCCAGAAACCGATCAATTTTTTTTAAAGGATAATTTTAGTTGTTTAGATGCCACAGTAACCACTTTAGCTCCAAATTTAGGGTTTATGTATGAAACGAAAATTTATCATTTGTTTGCCTGACTGTTGACACTCCTTTCGCCGCTACAAAGAAACTTGACAAATAAGGGGGGGGGGGGGTTTGGAAATATATTCCTGCCTCTTCTTCCCCACTTTATAAAGTGCAAGCGGTCTCATGTGACATCCACCAGCCCGCCCTCTTTCTACACCCATGATAACAATTGTTATACATTCAGCTTCTCTAGAACCAAACATGATACCATCGCAAACTTACATTTATCCATATAAGGTGACGCATCATTAGATATGCTTGCTAAATACACACCGCCATGGATGATGACGTCATATAATATACATTTCATCAACGTGAGAGCGTCTTGAAAGCAGCTTGTCTCTCCATTCATTATTCGAAGAAAGAAATCCCTTTCAACTGTTTTAAATGAAAAATCGATTTCATGTCGGTCAACTAAAAGCATTCCCATTGTTGTCCTTGTTAACTCAAGTACCGGGCTGTTGATACGGAGACGAGAGTAGAGGCTTATTGAGTCATTCATAGCTGTATACAAACTCAAGCGTCATTTTCATCTGAAAGTGTTACCGAAGACCTAAGCCATTAAGTGGATTCAGGTATGATCTTCATTATAATTTACTGCAGCGTTGTTTTCATGTTAATTTCATATACATGTACACTAGCCGTACATATATACGTGAATGCATGGTGGCGAGAAAAAACGGTTTTGCAATATCAAAGGAGAAAAGTTGTGTAAAATGTTATGATAACAAATTTATATCCGTTGCATGGATGCGTTTAATTGAGCTCGTCGTGTTCGTATAGT
>KN882676.1:168363-206687 GCA_000934455.1 Apostichopus parvimensis
TAGCGGAAGGCCCGGGTTCGAATCCCTATACATTCAGTGAGTTGTTATGATATATAACTCAATCGTTGCGTTAGTTTTATCAAGGAGCTGCATGGTTACATATTACGTTTGTTCATGACACATGTAGTACAATGTTTGATTAAATTTGTAATGATGTGATGACGGGAATTGGCGTGTGCCAACGGACGGGAGATTTTTTATGTGTAGCACTGGTTATGCGAAATCTATTTAACATAAGGTGTAAAAAATGGTCATGATGTGTCTCATGTTACAGTTCAGTAACAACATCAAAAGAAAAATCGTTTAGGAATGTTGATCTATATATATTCGTACAACCATTTTCAGTGTTGTAATATAGGAAAAAAATATAGAAAAAAAGGGAACTGCTTATATACTCATTGCTGACATGTGCAGAGGGAGGGAGAGATGCCATAAAGAAAAGCGGCATATTAATGCCATGATCAAGGTATAGGAAAGGGTACGAATTATAACGAACTGGTGCTCCATTGGTAGGATTTATTGTGAAGTTGGGGGTGGGGTGGGCCGGGGGAGGTGCATGAACCAAACAAAGGTTGTTCCAGCAGTGTAGAAAGTGACATCCATTGCCGCTCCAGTGACCGATGATGATCATTGCTATAAAAATTATTGCGAGCCGTGACTCCCGCCTTGTCAACCCCAATCCCCCTCCCCACCCCGATGTCGGGTACTGAATTCTCGAAATAAATACAAACCGTTGAACACATGTAGATCGAGTATTTAGTGTTCCGCATCAAATTAACTATAATTTTTTTTGGTGTCATTTGCAAGATATGTGCATAAATTTACCATATCTGTGTGGTGCCACTTGGTGAACTAAACATTTAACAGCTAGGTTTTACATTTGCCAGGTGCCTCTATCTCTCCGTTAACGGTCTTGTACGTTACCTATATAGATTTGCACCCAAAAAAAAAGAAAGTTCAAGGCAAAACGCAGCTGTAATGCACTTTTGAAATATTTTATTGAATAGTCTACCGCAGTTGGTGAAAACCTTCCTGACAAAGAAAATAATAATAAAAGAAATCGCGCTATAAATATAACATGTTGTTCAATGGTTGCCTTTACTCATATAAGGTATTTTTAGTCAATGGTACCAGAGCCAAATAATAACCGCTTTTCCCCCCCGCTCACCCATGCGAATATATTGTATAGGGGTATAACTATAACCCCAAAATTGAGGCTGTTCATATATGACCAAAACTTAAAATCAAATAATTAATCATTAAAAACTAATTAAAATGAAAGACGTTTTTTTGTCCAAAGTGTTTATGCATTGAACGTACAATATCAAATAATGCAGTGCAACGGTTGCAAATTTGAACCCAAACTTAGATTTATGGCTGTCGCACATCGAACTTTTCAGGTCATTAGAAAAGGTATACCAGAGACAGAATCAAGATTTATTTGTCGTTATGAGGGTGCGAACGTAAACAACTGATATATGTAGGAAGCCACGTCAGGTGGCGAAGGTGTGGGGGGAGGGGGGGGGGGGGTATGGACATGCAGACCGTATTTTCGTATACATGTGAACCTACTTGTTTCTTAAACTATTGTTTCATCTTTAGGCTGAACTTAACTACGTATATGCAACTCTCTGAAAGAAAATTAAATCTCAAAACTTCTTGAAGGAAATAGCCTATAATGTTGGCTCCCCTTCCCCTGTGTCGTCTCCCCCCCCCCCGCCTCACCGCGAAGTTCGCCCCTCCCGCGAAGTTCGCCTATGCTAGAAGTTGTCCACCCATTTGTTGGATGATGCTGCTTAATCAGCAATGTTATGATCAAGAATCGAGAGGGATGATTTTAAAATATTTAGGTTTGCACCGAGAATTTTCTGTAAAAGTTAGTTACTTTCGTTTTCAACTATACTATGTACTTTTTTGGAAGAATTGTGTTCACAAACCAATATATCACAGTTACAAATATACGCACAAACATGATATCTTTATTATACCGAGTTCCTATCGCAGTTCGACAAGGAAAATAGAAAAAGGCAGACGGGGAGTCCCTGTACTTTTATTTTAGGGTACACCTTTTACAGCATTTGCATCTGTTTAATTATTATTACGCTTTTCACGGGACAATTCTCGTCCAGATAATAAAAAAAAGTGCTGTGTTACAACTTGTATATACCGCTTCCTATCAAATACGGTTTTGTGTGCTATACAATCTTCTATATATGTGTTCTAATACTGTCACCACACTAACAAATTTATTTCTCAATTTTGTTTCCATAGAGACGACGCGATGGGATTAGCTTTCGGTAAATCTGGAGTGTAATTCGATAGGTCAAAGCTCACTGGACTATAATAGTGCTGAACAAGCCTTTTGTTTACATGGTGGTTAACGGACAAGTAACACAAACCAGGGAGCTGCTACTCTGGACAAACCAGCTATTACTCCATGGACAAACGGAGAATCAATGCTAGTATACAAACATCTGTACTATACTGTGAAATTTTCATATACTTTTAAAGGAACGTATAGCCCCGTGTCGTGGGAAAATAATAGTACATTATAATTTAATTATGGAGTTCGTATAGACAATCACCGTAGCAGAACTAGGGTTGATTGTGTTATAAAAGGCGTGCCAGATCATCAGATTGGTTTTTCCACGGATAACTTAAAAAAACCGGTCAGCGCTTTGAGATGACTTCGCAGGATTCAACGGAACGATTTAAGTTTGAATTATTTCTAATTTGACTTACCACTGTTGTTTTAGTTGAATATATACCTTTGGACAAAGGTTAGGCGACGTTATTCGTGTTGTAAACCACTTATTATATTGTCAGTAGTGTGTTAGAATAGCACGAAAGGCTTATTCGGGGTGCTGTAGGTTACGAAAGTAAAGGGGAATTCAAGTTCCAAGGAGGACATGAACCCTGCTCAGGGCCAATGGAAGATAACATTAGCTGAGGATGCAACATAGGCCTATACACTAGGATGCAGCAACGTCTATGAATACATCGTTAGAACGTTTAGCCTATATATTCACGCTAGTACACTTTACCGCGTCTAAAGATATTATTTAAATTATGCCTCGCAGTCACTTTTCCGACTCAAACTTTACAAATTAACAACATGCAAATTTATCTTGGCCTAAATGTCGTCACTATTAAATGAGAAATTTTAACAATACAAGGGAATTGGTCTCCTCTTTGTATGTGTAGCTTAAGTGACAGTTTCGTCACGTGGTTTGTCGAAAAGTTTGTAACATGAGTTATCGATCGATGCATCAAACGGAAGTAACGGACTATCCAAATCTTAAGTTTCGAGATAACTCAATAGAGAAATAACACTATAAGGTATTAAAACAGGGGACATTTTCAGCGATTTCAATAACAACTATCTATATAGTACTTCTCGATATAAAGCCGTATACAAAATGGCAAAAGTAAGAAAAGAATCTGAGAAATCAAAAAGTAAAGTTAGGATGAAGGAAAACCAAGACCCTCAAAATGAAGGGTTTCTCGAGGATTTCGATCACTGTTTCCACTGTGAGAGGGAATTAGAGGAACCGATGTTGTTACCATGTCTGCACTCTTATTGCAAACGATGTGTTGATAAAAACGTCAAGGAAAACGGCGGGAAAGTGATTTGTATTCCCTGCAGGGATGCCGGAGAGCTATCGCATGATTTTGACCTCTGCGACCTACTGGCAAACACATTCGTTCAGCACATACGTAAAATCATGGCGGCGGAAGACAAGGAGAAGAAGACTGTTCGTGGTGGAATGAAAGACATTGATTTAACGGAGTATATTTGCTCATCTTGTGAGAGAAACAATCCTGCGATTCGACGGTGTGACGACTGCCGAGATTTCTTGTGTAAAACTTGCGTCAAAGTCCACAAAGCAGTCAAAATCTTGAAGGATCACGAGTTGATTGAACTACGAGAATGGTTGGTAATCAAGCAGAGGGCAGATGACAATCTACAGCAGTCACCGGGGGAGAGTCTCTGCCCAGACCACTCCGATGAAATACTCGAACAGTTCTGCTTTACCTGTGGGAAGCTTGTCTGTGTGGATTGTGTCGAATTAAGCCACAAAAGTTCGAAACACGAGAAAGGAGTTATAACCGAAGCTGTAAAGTCTGTTAGGCAAAAGCTGGAGAAACATGTCGACGATACACACCAGACCGCCGCTAAATTCACCGGTGCATTGGAGATAATGGAAAAGACTAGAAGGGAGTTAAACGACGACGCGAAGAGACTGTGTGGTGAGGTGAAAGTCGCCATCGATAAAGAAAGAGCGACGATGGACGAAAGAGAGAAAGAATATTTAGATAAAATCGGGGAATCGGAAAAGGAGAATGAATCTGAGTTGGAGACCTACGTCGATAAAATCGAAGATAAGTTGGACCATCTCACCAATGCATTCGAATTCGCGGAAAGCCTATTAGATATTGGCGACGATATTCAAATTCTGAATTTAGCCTCGACCATTGAAAAACGGCTACGGAGGCTGAAGACCGAACGACCTGTTCTGCCTCCTAAACTAGATGACTTGGCGGTCATCGATTTGGGTAACGTCACGGAAGAAGAGGAAGAGGGGGTAGAAGAGATCGCAACTCCAGAGCTAGACGTCATTCAAGAGGAGGCGGAGGAAGAGGTGAAAAATGTATGGTCCCTTGAATCAACAATTGGAACAAGAGGGTCAAAACATGGACAATTTGATTGGTGTCGGGGTATCTGTTCCTCACTGGACGGTCACGTTGTTGTGGCCGATTGGGGTAACGACAGGGCACAGGTCTTCGACAGAGAGGGGAAGTTTCTATGCTTGCTCAACTCAGATGCTTCCGAACAGGGTAGATTATCGATGCCGCAAGATGTCGCTTGTTTGAGAGATGGACGCTTCGTTTGTGTCGATAAATCTAAATTTGTACGCGTTTTCGACCCCGACGGTAAGCTCTATGTAAGTTTCCAGACTGCAGACGGACAATCTGCGAAGGATACCGGTATCGAACTATCATGCGTCACTGTCGATCGACGAAATCGTATCGTAGTTGGGGATTGTAAGAGAAATGTCATAACTATCCATTACTCCGACGGTAAGCTTATTCAGACCATTCCAGCCGTCGGGCCCGGTCATTTGGCAACGGACTCTAACGACCGTCTAATCGTGAGCTGCCCTCAGAAGCAAAAAATTAGAGTTATGAATAGGGATGGAAAATTAATATCTCATATTGACAGATTTGGGGAAGAACGGGATAAACTGAAACCCCAGGGAGTCTGCTGTGACGAACATGATAATATATATGTTGTTCATAAAGAAAGGGGTGGGGATAAATCTGTACACATGTACGATGTGAAGGGGCAGTATGTTACATGTATTGCAAAAGGGTTCCGAGAACCATATGACGTCACATTATCTCCAAATGGAAGAGTAGTGGTATCGGATGAAGATATAGTGAAAATTTACTGGAAAGAGGAAAAGTAAAAAAAAAAGAAAAAAAAAGTTATATATCTTTAATTAATTGCATGTTTGTCATCCCACAGAAAATTTCGAAATAGTCGGTGTAGGTCTTAAATAAAATATCAACACCCGTCAAGCACGTTTACAATATATGACAAATTAGTATGCATATGGTGTCGAATGTTATTCAATGGTGATTTGCTGTTTATACAAAGATAAAAGAACACATTTGTTGTTGTTGAGTTGTTTTGCCTATCTATAATGCGATGAATTAATATTAACAGTCAGACCTGCACAGATAAGCCGACTCTCTCATCAATAACAAGTTAAATTAAGGGGTATTCCTTGAAATTTGGCAAAAAGTTATCACTAAGTATAGGCTCTCTTGAAAATGGAATAGCTATATGTGTTACTGGTAATCCCAATTTGCTTTTTTTTTTGGAGTATTGGACTGTGACATATCAAATATGAAAATATGTCGACCCAACATGTGAAAATATCAAAATCACCTCCAAATAAAAAAAAAGAATATGTT
This sequence comes from Apostichopus parvimensis, assembly GCA_000934455.1. Taxonomy (NCBI): domain Eukaryota; kingdom Metazoa; phylum Echinodermata; class Holothuroidea; order Aspidochirotida; family Stichopodidae; genus Apostichopus; species Apostichopus parvimensis. The sequence continues at coordinate 174,346 of KN882676.1, forward strand.
AATTGAGAAAGATCAGATGATGTTTTATTCAAAGTGTGTGCTTTAACGTATTTCAATAATTTATTAATTTATTTAAAAATACTTCGAATGATTATCTTTGTACATGCTTAACACAAGTGACAACGTGCATATGACTATATACACGTATACTGTTTTTTTTAAATGATTTTTACCAATTAATTTGTTATGATGGTACACACTGTGCGGATGTATTGGTTGATGGCTTTGGTCCCACTCATTATGTTATATTATTATTAATATTCAGTGTGGTATTGAAGATTCAGTCGATCTGTTTAATATCTGTAAGGCATGAAAATGTGTTTATCTTTGTATATTTACAAACGATATCGCTATAATAAATATTTTAACTTTGTAATATAATGCAGTGTATAATGCATGTATATATATATATATGTATAAATATATGTTTAATTCAGGTGACATATTTTGCTAAATAATTATGTATGATATTTCACTTGTCATTTCCATAATTTTAGAGGTATTTGAGCTTTATACGTTTGATATATCATGCCTGTTGTCTTTTGAGAGTGCAGAAATTAAAGAAGAAGAGAGGAATAAAATGAAAACAACTTTATAGCAGCGTTTGTCATATTGCTTTTTTTATTTTGCTTGTTAGACTCAGGAACGAATTATGTATCTGTCAAATGAAAGATTTGTATTTAATGGTGTGGATTTTTCGGTAGCGGGCTAGGGTTGAATGAAACTATGTTGGTATATTCAGTTTTTATTTTAATGGGTAAGACTGGGCTAAGCTTACCCTCCAACCCCCCCCCCCTTCCCATCCTGCACCCGCACAATCTGTGGCATGGCAACTGTTTATTTTTAGAACAGTGTCATTTGTGTGTGGGGAGGGGGGGGGGTGAATCCCAAAATCGTTTACGACTGTCTGAGGCAGGAGATTAACTTTAAACAAGGGACTACCCGCCCCTGTGCACGAGTGACAATTTTTCCTTTTCTAGTACAGTCTATAGTACAATACTAGTGACCGCTAGAACCCAGTATTTTCGTAAGTTATTAACATATCATGTGGATTGGATGACAAACGTTGATGGATTCCCTATGGTTAGTTATCAGCATTGGAATATGTCCCTTTTGGCTGCAGCTCTTTAGAGTGAGCTGGCTATATCAGTGCGTATGGCCGTAAAAGGTATACACGAGTCGGTATCGCAACCGCTGGTATCATTGGATCATTACCTGAAATAAAGAACCTGAAAATATATAAGATTAAAACATCGGCCCATGCATTTCAGGTCCCCCCCCCCCCGTGTTCATCCCTTTCCCCAGTTGGGCGGTGGGGTGGGAGAAAAATACATGAATTGATTTTTAAATTTTGAACTTTTCACAATCGAACGAATAGTCATCTCAATATTAGGATAGGATTCAAGTTAAGTAGATGAATTGGACTGAAAAAGAAAGTGGTTAGAGGGGCAGGGGAGGGGAGGGGTGTGGCAGTTATCTCAAAATCAGAAATTATGGAAGCGATACGTAAGGAGAAAATTACAATACACATATAGTCGGCTATCCGACATCGCGTAATCACGGAGTAGTACTAGTCACTGCTACACGTAATGTGACCGACAGCAAGGATTATGAGATATCCAATACTCTGAGAAAGATACACATCTACAAGGTCAACAAAACAAAAAAAGATGCATGCGTCACGGACAGGATTCGAACCTGTGCGGGAAGATCCCATTGGATTTCGAGTCCAACGCCTTAACCACTCGGCCACCGTGACTGGTTGCCGTCATTCTGACGGTGTCATTGGTATATAAACTGTACTACTTTTATTCTTATTTCAACGTTGTACTAAATTTGAATTCACTCAGTTTTCATTGCTTTCCAAATTATTTAAGGGCTCAGATTTGGAAAGAAAATTCTTTGATTACTGTGTTGATATTTCGACGCCATTTGGTTACAGTCTGTACTGCGCTCATCTATGGCTACGGATTGCGCAATATGTACATCTCACTACGTGTTGGAAATCACACGTATAACTATAAGTATACAGTATGACAAATAAGGGGAAATTGTACAGTGCTGAATGTTCTAACGTTGGTAGTCTCACCACATGTAACATTCACAGTAACTAGTATACTCTGACAGTGCCCGTGTAAATTAACCATATGCTGAAACGTATCATTTAACTTCAAAGTTCCACCTTCCTTTCTGGAACATAATTAAGCGGCAATATGTCGACAATAAAGGAACTGAAAGCTAAAATAAAGCAACTCGAGGAAGAGTTGGCTTTAGAAAAAAGTCGAAATACAACGAAGGCAGAACCACAGGTGCCTGCTAGAGATAAAATAGCAAAGATGAGTGCGGAAGTCGTCGATAGCAACCCGTACAGGTAACTTTGGTCACTTCCCAAACTAGGAAATGCCGTTGTTCTGTCAAATTGTAATGTTTTCAGAATCTGATTATGACTTGTAATTTAATTTTCTTGAGGTTACCACAAATTAACAGTTTTTTTGTGAGTAAAATCATTTAATTTCGTTGGTAGCAGTTCTGCGAAGGTTCACTCACTTAGGCCATAGGAATGAAGTTTTAGAAAAATTTCGCCCGAACAATATGTAAATCGAAATAGACACTTTTGTCATACATCTTTTTATTTTATAGTAAGCTTCTTCAAGGATTTGAAGCTAGCTACCGACCATATGCTTTCATGTGTTTACTACTACCTACTACTAGCTTAAAAATAAGACTCACTTAGCCAAGTAATAAAGTTGTCACAATATGGTAGATTAGAAACTGCACTCTATTGAACAGTGATGCTGAGAATTGCTGTGTTGCTCTGGGCCTACATTGTGTACAAGAAAATGGAATAATGTATCAACCATAAATAAAAATGCTCAAAAACTTTCTCTTTATCATTTCTTTTAATAACAGTCGTCTCATGGCACTGAAAAGAATGGGAATTGTGAATAACTACGAGGTGAGTTTTGTATGCAAAATGAAACTATTTTAAGACCAAAATTTCAAACAACAAATATTGTAAGACGGCGCTTGCAAAGTTATCTGTATGTATTCTGTATATATTTTGTATTGTTGCATAGCTGACTAGCATATATGTGTTGTGTTAGAAGCTAAGGCTTTCCTTTTAATATGGTACATAGCTTGATTTTGATTAATGACCAATTGAGAGAAATTTAAATAAATGACTAATGTGTAAGTTGGCCTGACGTTTAGATCCTAGCAGGATCTTCTTCAAAGGCTAAATGACAAGTAACAGTTACAGAGGGGACAAAAACACACACAGAATACAGACAGGTTAATGAGCATGGTGAACACAAAGAGATAGATGTAAGGGGATTAACTTTACACATTCTCTTACACAGGCTCTCTAGTGGATCAGCAGTTTGCTAACAGTTTTATTTTATTTTAAATTTAACTGCTTCAGTTTTATTGATAATTGTTTCTTGCAGACCAGCACAATTAAATGTGCTCTTTGACATTATCACAGTAGGATATGATAGGATTCGTTACCGTTGACAGTTCGGTACAGAGGTCTCCAAGAACTAATTCACAACAAAATTTTCTGCCCTTTTCTAAAGCAAATTCGGGACTTTTCAGTGGCAGTTGTCGGTGTTGGTGGAGTCGGTAGTGTAACGGCTGAAATGTTAACGAGATGTGGCATAGGAAAAGTAAGAGCAGTAATTTAACTTTTTTATATTTCAGACAAAATTTCATATTTCATATGTTACAAAATAGAAAAATAAACTGCAGAGTGCAGGTCATTCTTGTAATAAACTATACAAAACTAAGCAAGATTTACAGTGAAAACCTTCCATGATTGTATCTTTTTCAAAAAATGGTTATAAATACTCTGTAAAGGTAGCAATTTGTTTCGATTAAATCAGTATACTGTTTGACATGTAAAACAATTTTCTCTTTGAGGTTGCTGCAGTGGCAATGGTGTCCTTACGATGAAAAACACTTGTTCGCACCTTCCATGATTGTTTTATCTTATCCAAAAACTTCCTTTTAAAAATTCCATTTTGAAACTTACAAAAATATGTGAAATTTAAACCTCACTGGATTTGAAATGTTAGTATTGGGTCAAGGCAAAATTATTTATAAGTTTAGATATTTCTAATGAAAATTAGAATTCTTTAATTTCCACTGTTTCCCACATCCTCCCTTGTCCACCCTCCCTCACCCTCACCCCACACCCACCTCTTTTTCATCCATCTTAACGAATTTACAACGTCCCATTCTGACTTATAAAAAATTTGTTCTTTCCCGTTTTATTTTTCTTTCAGTTAATTCTCTTTGATTATGATAAGGTAGAGCTGGCCAACATGAATCGTCTATTTTTCCAGCCGCACCAATCTGGAATGAGCAAAGTAGAGGCGGCCCAGAAGACCTTAAGGTATTATTAAGTCAGTCAGGACTTGCATGTCTTCATAATGATAGATTTTATGATTTGGGAAAACATTTGGTCTGGAAAGAAGCCAGAAAGAAACAAAACACAACAACAAAGAATGGAGTATTTGAACTAGTAAAAATTACACAATAGTAAACAATATGGCAGATTGTGGCTTCATGCTATGGAGGTAGTGGAAGAATTTTTAATCTGTGGGGGAGGGGTGGTGGGGGAGTAGGAGGGGCACAAACTTTGAAGGGCAGGGGGACTTGTGACTTTCGTTTAATGAGGCAAAACCCCAAATCACCTCAAACAGTCTCGACTTAAATGGACCCAAAACTTGATCAATTACCACTTGTTTGATTTTTCAAAAAAGGAGCACCTTTCAATGACTCTTGTACAGTAAATGCATCTCAGTCAACTTTCAATAATCTTTCTTTCTTTTGCTTTGCAGTTTTATTAATCCAGATGTGATTATTGAAACACACAACTACAACATTACCACCATGGCTAATTTTGACAACTTCATGGAAACGATACGGTAAGCATTTCCTCAAATCAGATACCCAGTTAAATGAAAACAATTAAGTCTCATGTTTTATATTACATAGAGAATATTGAAGGTAACTCATTGGTCTATCTTCAGTCTCCATAGTTACTTTCAATGCTGAGATATAAAATACTCATGTTTATTCATAATTTAATCATGTTTATTCAGTTTATTTTGGATGAATGCACTATGCATAATCTGTAATATGATGTAGGCTCTGCATTGTTACAATGATCAAATGACTGACAATGCAGCATGTCATGAGATATAAAAGGACAATATGTTCATTATCAACCAAATGTTGTCCATTTCCCTGTCCTACATAAAACAAAAGGCATACCATGCTACAGGAGTTAACCATATGATCAATATTTATGAACATAATGATACCATGCTCCATCACCACTCCTCTCTCTCTCACCCACCCAGACCTGACCAGCATCAAACAATTGCTACAGTCATATAGGTGAAGAAGTAGACCCCAAATGTGGAACAAGCAATTTAAATGATGTCTCACCCCCACCCTCCTCATGCTGTGGTTGCATCTTCTGGCCCCACCCCACTACCCTGACCAGCATAAAACATCATGAGTTGCTACAGTCATATAGGTGAAAAGTAGACCCCAAATGTGGAACAAGCAATTGCCTCACCCCCACCCTCCTCATGCTGTGGTTGCATCTTCTTGCCCATCCTCACCCACCCCCCTCCCCTTTTTACCATGACTAGAATAAAACTGCATGACTTGCTACAGCTAGTTATTGAAACTAGCAAGAAGAGACTCAGAATTGACAAATGAGAAATTTAAAATAATGCCTTATTGCTTCTCCATACACTATGGTTCTAACCCCCCCCCCCACACCCCCCTGGTCCATTTTTCACATAGTTCATACTATTGTTCAGATGGTCACACATATGTTCGGGGTTGAACCTTTATACATCTATATACCACTTTGTCTCTTCTACCACAGAACTGGTAGTATAGATGGAAACGGACCAGTCAATCTTATCCTCAGCTGCGTTGACAATTTTGAGGCTAGAATGGCGATTAATGACGTAAGTCTACCCATCCTGATGGATCGATACTAAAGCTATTGAAGTCACCATTATGTCATTCTATATTATATATTATTTTATACCTTAATTCCAAGTGTAGCATATTATGCTTTACTAGCCTCCTGTAGCTTTCTAATTTTTATTTATTATTCATGAGTTCCATAATATACAATAAAATACTCCCTTAAGACTGAATCATCCATGATGCACATAGTGAGTAGAAAAGTCAAACCTTTTCATGATATTGTTTTATTTTAACCCAAAATTGTTATTTCCCAGGCATGTAATGAACTCAACCAAAACTGGATTGAATCTGGAGTAAGTGAGAATGCCGTGTCTGGTCACATACAGCTTATCAAACCAGGAGAGACAGCTTGTTTTGGGGTCAGTTCAAAGGGAAATTCATACTCGCCCCCCCTCCTTGTCCCCTCACAGCCCATCTCACTCTTAAACCGTTTTATCGACCTATGCTGAAGACAGCATCTTCCACTCCCTTTCATCATGGACTTCTAAAAACACCGTCTTCATACTGGCCTGTAAAGTGTTACAAAGTACTATTTTTGCCAGGTTCACGCTATCCTTGATTGGATAGTTGACATCTTAGCCTTTTTATTGTACCTTCCACTTTCTGAATCACATCCATGAAGGTTTCTATCTACAGGATGTATCCACATGTTTGTCAGTGAATTCTGTTAAACTACTAAGAACAACAATTCCCTACAAAGAATTCTGTAATTAAAATAAAAATACATGTACTGTTGGATGTTGTCATGACAATGATCAAGATTGATATTTGATTATTTATATTTCCTTTTCTTCTGTCTCTCAATCCAGTGCGCTCCTCCTCTGGTTGTAGCCGAGAACATCGATGAGAAAACGCTGAAACGAGAGGGCGTCTGCGCTGCAAGCTTACCAACGACCATGGGTGTAGTAGCAGGGTTATTAGTTCAGAACACCCTCAAGTACGTCAACACCTATTAGCATGACTTGAAGTATGAGTACAATGGCATGAGTTCAAGTACAAGTAGAATTCCCCTTGGTATGAGTTCAAGGCTTTAAGCAGTTATACAAGTACTTAATCTTGCACAGCTTTTCAAAATGTCTCGAGTTCAAAGTCGAGTACAAATCTGTGATGGAGAATACAAGTACAGGCAAACTATGCTAGAATACAAACCAAAGTACAGACTCGAGTCTGTATAGGACAAAGAGAGACTAGGATATTAAAATGGGAGCCTAACAGCAGACCTATAGTGATCACTATAGGTCTGCTGTTAGGCTCCCATTTTAATATCCTAGTCTCTCTTTGTCCTATATATTTCAGTATTGTTGCCTCATGGTCATTTTATATTTGAATATATATTGATACTACAGTAAATATAGTAAGGTCTCTTTAAGTTTTTTATGTAGACCAAAAAATTCGAAGTTTGTGAAACTTGATTGAATTTCTTTCTAAATATAGATAAATTTAATATTGAAATGAAAAAAGAAATTTGGACAGAAGAGCCTTTTTTTTGCTGTGTCCAATTGGAACCAAATCTTTTATGCACCATTATTGTGTACTTCTTTTAGACCAAAGTTTTGAAAGACCATTGTCAACATAATGACAAAAACTGAAGGTTGAGGCAGTGACCTTGAGATAAAATACAGAGTACAAAAGAGATTGAGTGAGGTGTCAAGACGTAATTGCTCGTTAGTCGTAAGTGACCTTCACTCTTTCAAGTTAAATTAGTAAACAGAGCAGAAAAGTTGGGAATGCAGACAAAAGAAATGGCTGATTGTTGGTATTTCTATCAGAGTGCAATGTTTTGCAAGAGTTTCTATTCGTTATATGCAAGGTTACATTTCAGGATGAAGGAACTGTTACTGAGAAAGTAATTTGATTGGTTTTTGGTCTTTTTTTGAAAGGTACCTGCTAGGCTTTGGAAATGTCACAGAATACCTTGGTTACAGCGCTCTGCAGGATTTCTTCCCCACCATGCTGATGAAACCGAATCCTCAGTGTACCGGCCGCTATTGTGTAGAAAGACAAGCAGATTATCAGGTAATGGGGGGTTATGTTAGAGGTGTGGGGATGAAATAAAGGGCTGAGATGGGGGTTAGAATAGGAATGGCAGGTGAGAACGGATGGGGAGAGAAAAATTGATTGATGTATGTGATTGGTGAGCTTAATGTCTAGGTGTAGGATAGTTGGAAACCGATAAACAACATTCTGTTTTCGTTATGATATGAAGCTGAGGCGAGCCGTGTGGCTGTGTGATGAGTTCAAACAGCTAGTTGCATTTGTGAAGTAATATTTCCCACTATGCAAAAAAAAAAAAAAAATGATCCTAACATTATCCAACGAAGTTATGAAGAAGCAAAGAAATTGATAGCATCAGGAGAAGACAATAAGTGTGTTCTGCCAACTTAAAGGCATTGAAGACTTGCCCCAAACCGTGTGCAGCCATCTGAAAAAGTTAACTTTTTGTTGCTTGCAAGTGACGTTTTGTTCGTGTCGCTACAAAATGCAGACAGTAATGAAACGTGATACCTTGTTATCTTTAGCTGGACCTGAGATATCCATCGCTGTATCGTTTATACACTGTGCTGTGGGTATTGACCGCAGCTGTTTGTAATGACTGTTCACTAGTGTCTAATTACCGACGGTAGCAAGTTGTGTGTGTATTTTCTGGGATCGATGGTGGTGTCTAACACTTCTGTTACACCTCATTTGAAACTAGGTCAAATTACCGGCATTAGACGTTTCTTTTTGCGCGAGTCTTCACACCCTTTAACCCTAATGACCTAGTCTGACTATTTCTCTGTCGGGATACTAATTATGTGCCACAGAAGATTACCAACTGTGATGTCAGCAATAGCCTTGTAACTTCCCTATCGATAGTGTGATCATAATAATTCTAACGCCAAATACAAGGTGAAATAGCATGTCTGATGGATCAGAACGATAAAGTTGGTTGCATGTGAGGTGGTGATACTCCAAAGAGCCAAATGTCACCATGGAGATGTGACCTCCATCCATATGTGACATCCATATGACCTATCTTTATCTGTTTATATTTCACAGAAGAAATTGGCATCACAACCAAAAGAGGAAGTAGTGGAAGAGAAAGAAGAGGAAATAAAACATGACACAAATGATTGGGGTAAGAATGATTAATTTATTTCAGTTTGTGAAAGATGAGTAAAAATAGCAAAATAATAATCATAAAAAAAAATTACCTCAGAGCTCAGAAATACAATACAAGTGTAGTATCTGGTTAATGTGTTCAAGTGTTCAGTTGGAGTAGACCCCTTTGCAGCAGTTATAAGCTGGTTTAGGATTAACAAAATACATCACAATTTGCCTCAGATGATGGTCACCTTTTTTGGCCAGATTGATTTACAAAAGTATTTGTAGAAAATGTCCATATTTTTAGGTAGTTCCAACAAAGGTGTAAATAAGAAAAGTTGAAAAATTTCTCGAAGATGATTTTATGGGCTAGCTACTACAACTTGAGCAAGGGAAAGCTGTAAATAGTATATTAGTTCATAATCATTCTGATCTTGAACTCTTTAGCTTCAAATCCAGACCATTTTCATGTTGATACCCATCCAAACCAATTTTTCCCCCCATTTCTCCAGTCCCCTTTTCGTCAGATAAAAGTAAGGTAACCCTATTTGCTAAGTTGCTAGTCAGAAGCCACTTAAAGCAGCCTTCAAGATTTGAGGATGATGCTAAAGTGGACGACATCTAAGCTGTCTGAAATTGTCAATGAAACATGACCTTTTTTGTTTTTGCTCTGCTTTTATTTACAGCTATTGAATTAGTAGACGAAACAAATCCAGAGGATCTGGTCAGCAAGAGAGACGAAAGTCTGGCTCCTGGAATAAAACACAGCTACGATAAACCGGAGGAATCTAAAGGGGTAAGAGAAAAGGCTTCAGTTCTTGTTACTGATATAGATAGAATTCAGTCAGGTACTGATAAACCGGAGGAATCTAAAGGGATTAGAGATAAGGCTACAGTTTTTTTTACTGATATAGATAGAATTCGGTCATGAACTGACGCCAAAAGAGAGAAAAATACCCTGCTCAGAGTGGGCTCAAATTACCATAAATTCAAGTATGATAAGTCTTCTGTAAGTTAGCGCCCATCGTAGAGCGACTTTTGAGCCTTTTTACTTTATGATAGTGAGTACCATAGTAAGCTATATCCAGTGGCGTAGGAAAGTACTTTTGAGTGGGGGGGCTGAAGACTGATGGCCGGCCTGGGGGAGGGGTCTTTTTTTGGATTTTTTTTGCATTTCCAGGTGGCCTCAGATGCAATTTGGTGCAATATAGCACACTTCAATACCCACTCCATTTTGTAAATAATTTTGCATTTTCACCTGGCCTTAGATGCAATTTGGTGCTCCAAATGAGATTATTTTCTCATTTGGAAATGAAAAAGGGGTTTTCTGACTTGCGGAGCGGGGGGGGCGGAATGATACTTGCGCCCCACCATATTTTTCACTGGGGGGCTGGCGCCCCCCCAGCCCCACCGGTTCCTACGCCCTTGGCTATATCATAGGTTAGTTATACATGTATGATATCACACCCATTGGTAATTGAATGCATTGCATCTTTGTCGACACAATATAAATCTGTAAAATAGGTGCATCAGCATTTTAATAGGACCCCTTAAACACTGAAATCACTGTTTAACTATGTCACACACTTTAACCACACCCTACCAACTCAAAACAACTTCCCGTCACAGAATTGAACTATTTTTCATGGTTCCATGATCTCTTTAGTTCCGAATAAAAACAGAAGCTGCTGAAGGCGTAGTCCATCAATTGTCATCGTAGAGTATTGCACAACAGGCTCCTTGACAAGCTATGATGCTGTCCGAGAGTTCCATCAATGTGCTACGTTTCACAAATTCTGTAACATATTTATGAAAATCTCACTTCTCAGTCTGTTACCCTCATTATAGAAATAAATGGATGTAGTCCCATGTTTTTTTCGATACTTGATGCTTTTTTTCATTTTTTTAACATTCACGTAGGAGGAGGCCTCAGAGACAGTTGGCCACACAGAGGAGAGCATGGATGACCTGATGGCAAAGTTGAAAGGTCTATGAAGGAGAAAAACGCTGTTTGTATATGTGTCATTCCAGTCTAAACCAGTCACTGCTCCATGAGCAGTCAGTATCAGCTTGCTTCTTCCACAAGGGTTAATGCTTGTGTTTAGGCAAGATGTCGTCATTATGTTGCATGAGAGACCTGCATGGCATTCTGTGTTTGTGATTTGAACTGCCAAGAAGAAAGTATGGCCCCAAATGAAAATGTACACTCTTTTCCAAAACCAGGGCATACCTGTGGGTGGCAGTGAGTAATCGACTCAGAAACGGCATTTATACTTATGTTCAGTATCACTGTGAATGTCAAGACATGCGATTCAGAGTGAATCAGTCCAACCTCGTTATATCCCCAGACATGCCCTCTTTCTTCGATCTTACACAAGTGTTTGGGCGGTTGTAAAAATTTTTGAAAATGTCTGGACTTTTATCAAGGTTAGTACGACAGTGCATGTTTGTCGTGATCTCAATTACATCATGATTTTCCATTCCAGGTCTCATCTTTGACAGACTGTTTCAAATCCAAATGAAGAGGTTTTCAAAGTCCTCTCCTTTTCTTCTCACGGAGAAGGCTTTGTAAATCACTCTCCTTGGCAACTGTGTGTTGGAATATATTCCATTTTGTTTGAGAATGTATACCGTATTCATATAATCTCTTCTTTTCTCATCATTTGATCACTGTCTGCTTGGTAGAGTCAGATATGCTTTGTCTTATGTTTTAAAAACTTGCCATTTTTCATTTTCTTCATGATATAGTAAAGACAGGCCTTGTACCTTTAATGCTTCCTTGGTGTCAATGAGAGTTATCGTCAATAGTTCTGTTTTAACATTCTGTCTCTATCTCTCAGTATATATTCCTTTGTGTCCTTTCTCAATATTCTGTTGGCTGTATCATATAGAGCAGGGTTTCCCTAACTCTATCCCCCCCCATGAACCCCCTGTGGATGTCAGAGTTGTCCACGAACCTCTCACTTTTCGAGACCCGATCTGAGTCTTTATTATACTATAATACGCATAACAGTGCTTCATAATAGATCAAGTACATAGTGTAGTATTGTAATGAAAAAAAAAGAAGAGATGAACAAATATTTATTTGGAAACTTCAAGATCAGATCACGAATTGTATCAAACGTCTCACGAACCCCCTGGGATGGACTCACGCACCCCCTGGGGGCTCATGCACCCCAGTTAGGGAACCCCTGATATAGAATCTTTTGGAGTCTCAAAATCTAGCTATCAAGCACTGTGATTTTGTAATGTTACACTTTGAACATGTCTTAAAGTTGGGCAAAGATATGGTAAGGAGGAAGGGGTTTGGGCAGTCTTCTACTTATCATTATTGTTATTAATATTTATTAGCAAGAAACTTCTTTATTGCATTCTTGAAAAAGTCCAACCACCATGAAATTTCAGTAATTTTATGATCACACTTTTATCAAGGAACAAGCAACAAGGAATAATATTTTAATGGTATTCATACATGACAATTAATATAGGATCGTGAAATGTGCATTTGGGGACGATATTGGTTCATACATGTAGTGACCAGGTCAAATAGTAGCCAATCACTATTATTTGCTTGAATACAAAAGTTTAAAATGGAAAAAAAAAGATAGAACAAATAGATCATTCTTTAAAACATAACTAATCACCTTTACAAGATTTGCATTCATTTTAGAGAAGTTTAAAAACCTGTTCCATATAGAGAGTATCTTTTCTCATTGGTTTTGAATATCTGCAACATGATGGGTTTATCATCCAGGAGTCAACCTCCCACGGTTTTCCCATCCGTTGTCTTTTGGTTATTTCAGATCTGATTTCATTTATTTACTCGTTATTCTTTGTGAGGTGGAGTATCCTCTCACAAACACAATACATTGGCAGTCAGTGAAATTTATATTGTTGTGTTCATAGGCAGTATTACATTATGAAAAGTTGTATGGTGGTTCGTGGGTGTGTCAGAAGTCGGGGAGGGGGTAGTTACTCCCAAAAATTTTTTAACCTTCTTATCGGAGTATGTGGATTTCTGTTGGAAATTTCAGCTGTATTAGATCAGCAGCAGGGAGAAACCCTTCATCATCTCTCCTTCAACGCTGGATGAGAGTCCTGGTTGAAATTCACAATGGGGAGATGGCAAGTTCACCATTTTAACCCCTGGTAATCATACCAACTCTTGCGTTTACAGTAAAAAAAATGTAAAAAGAACAACTCCTTTTAGAAAAGGCACGATCCTCGACTTTTATTGCAAACCAACAAACACATGCTTATTTTTACAAAAAAGTGAAAATTGTCTAAAAATAGTTCATCTCTCGTGTGAAACAATAAATGAGAATCTAAATATTAAAGAAACGAAGTATCTGAAAAATAATCTGTTTCGGACGGTTCTATATTGCACAGATTTGCTTCAATAAGTGAAAGTATCTCCTGTTTGGTATAAAGTGTAAGGCCTCAGATGTTTAAGTAGATATAATAATATAACAATAAATATGTATTAAAAAGAAAGTCTTTATTTCTGTTCTTAATTACTCTGTAATTATTCTGATTTTCGTTGTTGGTTGAAATTTTGCAGTTCACAGATCTTTTAAATGCCCTCTCCAATCCTATCCAGCACATAAACCTTTCATTTCAGTTTATTATAAACATCGTCAAAATAACAGTGAACCCCTTTAATTTAGTCTAGAAACGGATTTGATTAAGAGACCTCAGGGATACAAGTACTGGGTATCCTTCTGTGGTCACTAGATCCAGTTCCAAGGCAAAATTTATTAATTGGTTAAAAATTGTTACTTTATAGTTCTGTAAAATATTATTTTCTCTTCTTACACATGCTGTTCCTCCTTTGAAAAAGCTAAGATTTTCAACGAATATTTTCAATTTATATTATACCTTGTCAGTCCTCTTCTGGGAAACTATCCCACCCCTCTGGCTAAGCTACTGACCCATTCAATGCACCCCTCCCTCCCCTCTTCGTACAGCTTCCCTACGGGATTCATTCGTTCATTGGTCTACTGACCCCCATTTCTTGCTCAAGGTTACCCTGACAAAATACTCCAGTTGTCAGCATAATTTGAACATGTATAAATAAATGGTTGCATTAGACAATTTTTGGGAAACAAGTCGATTTCCTACGGTAGTCAACTCCTCTCGTTCCCAGTCATTCCATTTTTCTTTGCAAAAGTTTACAAAGATGAGTATGGTCCATGATACCACCATGTTTACTCTGCAGAATCAACCAACCAACCCTCCCCCAACCTACCCCCTATAACACCGGACCCTTCCCTGAACGGATCACTTCTCACTCAATTGTCTGCTAACGGACACAGACGTGACGCTCGACCTCCTCGATGCCAATCGACTTCCTCCCGAGATGCTCATCATTTCCTTCATCTCGTTGGCTCGCTTGTACAGCTCTGCCGCCCTCTGTTCGTTTCCCCTTTCGTAGTGCAGCACGGCCAGGTTACGCAGGATCTCAGCCACTCGTGGATGCCGGGGTCCGTAACAATTTTCGTAGACGCTCAGAGCCCTCTCGAACAATGGCAGGGCCTGCCCGTGGTTTCCTTGCTGACAGAACAGGATGGCGAGATTCAGGAGATCCGTGGCGACGTTCGGATGCTCGGCCCCCAGACACGCTTCCTTCCTCCTGATGGAATCTTTATAAAGCATTTCTGCCTTTTCAAATTTACCCTAAAATCCAACAAAAAATGTGAACCTTGATCGGATCTATTTTCGTAAAGAGGGCAGTATATCGGGGGTACATGCTCGATGTGAGATGGTTGAGAAGAAAACAAATCAAGAATTACAGTCTATGACATTCGGTGTGAGTTTCTTGTAACGCATGAAAATATGAGAAGAAATAATTTGAAAGCCAAATACATCATCATTAAGGAAAACATGCATATTCACAATGTGTCAATGTGCATAGAAATGACTTCTTTAAAAGTCTGCGAGGTCCATTCTTTACACTGTCAGAAATTCTTACCTGTTTCTTGTAAAGAGATCCCAGATTCCTAGCAGCCATGTTGGCTATCGGGCTGTCCCTTTCGGGAATTTTCTTGCAGATGTCCAGCATTCGTAGATACACACCCTCCGCTTGTTCCAGATCCTTGGCTGTCTCGTAGACGGTTGCCAAGGTACCCAGAGGCTGGAGAAGCTTTGGCGTTCTGACGGAAGAGAGCCTCTCCATGATGGTGATACCCTGCATGAGGTGCTCTTTAGCAGATCTGAAGAGAAATATTTTATTGAATTTTAAAGGTTAGCAATGTCACACAATCAACCCACACACACATAAAACACTGCATTAAAGGGTGTGAAGACTCTCGCAAAAAGAAAGATCTAATGCCGGTAATTTGACCTAGTTTTGAATGAGGTGTAACAGAAGTGTTAGACACCACCATCGATCCCTGAAAATAAACACACAGCTTGCTACCATCGGTAATTAGACAATAGTGTACAGTCAGTAAATACAGCTGCGGTCAATACCCACAGTACAGTATACAAACAATACAGCGATGGACATCTCAAGTCCAGCTAAAGATAACAAGGTATCATGTTTCATTACTGTCTGCATTTTGTAGCGACACCAACAAAACGTCACTTGCAAGCAACGGATTTTTTTTTTCAGATGGCCGCACACGTTTTGGGGCGAATCTTCAATGCCTTTAATGATGCATGTAATGCCTAAACAGATGTCTAAAGTTGGCCGAACACTGACCCGAACTTGACCTCTGTGACCTACTATTTGATAGTCTTGAAGATCAATCGTGTTACAACTCACCCCCTACATACTGACAGACGCATGCTACAACTGTGTTCTTGTAGCTCGCATGCAAAATTCCTTTACTGTGATTGGTTTTTTGTTTTTTGTTATGACTGGACAATTTTTTACTTGTAAACCGCTCTAATCATAATAAATGAATATAAAATAGCAACTCATCAACAGAACAACAGACACAATTTTCTGTACTCTAGCAGATGTGCTACCCAGCCCTAGGTTGGTACCAAAAATTCCAGTTCATATCAATGTTTATGTCTGAAGCCAATCCCCTTTTGTTAAAACTCAAAACTTACTCCAAATCTTGTTGCCATAGAAACAAGACACCTAAATCAGCCAAGGCTTCAGCTAATGGGACGCCCTCTAATTTCTGGCATTGTTCCTGTAACACTTGAATCCTCCTCTTAAGGTTTCCCTGCCCCCTCTGTGACTGAGAACTTGCTTCTTGAGATGCCACTTCCTTCTTCAAAGTAGCCGATTTCTTGGTCAGAGATTCGACCATATCGTACCTACACGAGGAATGTTCAAAAGTAAAAGTTTTAAGAACTAAAACAAAGAAGAATGTGAATAGGTTTTAAAAGAAATGTTTCAGTTTATAGCTGCATTTTTTATAATGAGCCTGTCACAACCTCGTGATAACATTCTGGAATGTTGAAGAACACTACGGTACTAGATGACATAAACTGTTACTTTAGTCCATCAAATTCTAACCATTAATGGTGGCATGAAAATTCAAAGGTTTATAAGTATATTAAAACCTGCTTTTATCTTGTCTGCAACATATTGAAAGGCAAATAACTCTCAAACGTGAAGCAGTCCAAAAATCCAATAAGAAAAGTGACTAACACAAGTTCAACCAAAACATATACAGATTAATCAATCAATCCATTGCATTAAATAGATGGCAGGCCTGTTTTAATACCTTCTAGTTTTCAGCCACAACGTTCCCTTCATTGAACTTAAGTATATCCAGAAAGAAAAGTCAAATAAACTAAAGTCAACCCAAAACTTAACAGATTAATCGATCAATCCATTGAATAATATAGACGACGGGTCTGTTTCGATACTCACTTTCCTTGCCGTTTGTACAGAATAGCCAGAGAATCGAGTGCTTTCGTGACCCACTGCTGGCAAGAGGCTTCACACATCTCCCAGATGTATAATGCTTGCTTGAAGTAAGATTCTGCAGAAGCCACCTTACCCCACTGAATGTGTAGACTGCCCAAGAGATAGAAACACCGACCCACGCTGGGGTCGTCTGGATCGATGGCTTCTCGAACCTCCAAGGCCCTTTGAAATGCCCAAACAGCCTGCAATGACAACAAATTTTGTGGTGTAATTTTTCTCTTTCTTGAACTAAGGGATAATCTGGTGGCTGTTTAACAAAATTGCTGGCAATGTTTCTGTGTGGCTTTGTCAAAACCACATCCTCACAGCATTTTGTATGGTTAGGATAATGAATTTATTCAAATCGATTATATTTTGTGCAGGCATCTGGCAACAGCTGAGAAATTGATGTCACCGTGGCAACTGACCAGAAAATGTTTTGATTTTTTGTATAATGTTGTTACATAATATATATATATATATATTTCTATTAGAAAGTTTTATTTTGATGAAATTCTTAATATAGAGAACATTTGCATTTTATTAAGCAAACATTCCAAACATATCACATTTTCAAGGATAAAATCACCAAGAAAGTTTATAATAGGAAAGCTTTCGAGAAACACATGCCATGACATCACAGACCACCCACTGCGATCCACTTTCTGGAGTAAGGGAGCTTTTAGCCAGTCAAACTTTGTCAAGATCCAATCAACCAAATCTCGGGTTTGGGACAAGATATTAACGTGGGAAAGAATGTGAAATATTACTTTTTTTTACGGTAAGTGTTACATCGTCTGCTATTAACACTAACACATGAAATTTGAACAGGTATTGATACACATTCCAAAATGGCGGTTACTTTTGCATATGGAAGTTTTATTTTTATTTGTTATTTTTTTTATTTGGTAATTTGGAAGTTTAGTCATGTAATGCAACACAGGTACAGTCTATGCATGTAAATAAGAAGACACACAATCAATAAAAGTATTTCATAAACTTACCTGATTTAACAGGCCTAGATCCTTGGAGAATTTTCCAACCATCTCAAAGAGGTTAGCAACCTCAGGGCAAGGAGTATCGTTCAACGCAGCAGCTGAACAGACCAGAAAAGGATTAGGGTAAGGTTGTAAGTCAGTACTGTTCATCAGATGACAAAAGCAGGGGGGTGGGGAAGGGAAATGAGGGGGTAGTTTACAAATTCGATGACACACTTCTAGAAAATTTTATTTCAAATTAGTGACCTACCTAGACTTTCCTCCATTATAGGATGAAGAGGGGGAAGGCAGGGGGGGGGGGGGGGGGGAAGGGGTAGCATATTGCGAGAAAACATCAACATCTAAACCATCATGTTTAACTGATGAAAGCGAAGAGCTCAAATACTATCAACTTTGCTTGAGGCAACCATTTAAAAATTTAGACAAAACAGGGACCTTTGATAGAACTAGAATTCAGTAAATATATGCATATAAAATATTACAAGAGCCTCATATTTTTAAAGTTTTGATATAATGTGGACATTTGGTCAAATCCCAAACATATTTGGGTCAACAAATAGCCAATTTTTGGGAGTTCTCAAATACAGAAATTAGACGTTACCTTCTTCCATTCGCTTGATGATTTCAAAGTACTCTTTCGAAACAGATAGCCTGTCCAATCCGACGGTTTGCCAGCAATTCAATATATCTGCATACCTCCCTCTAGTATAGAGGATTCTAAATACATCCACGTTGCTGGCAAATTCTCTAAGCAGAGGGAGGTTCTCTGAAGACTGTAACAACCCTGGAAGCTCATCGCAAATGTGGCATGTGGCACTGTTTGACCTACGCAATGAAAAGTAGCTAAATGTGTTTACAAAAAGTGGTTTCTGAATAATTATTTTTATTTTTTGAAGAGAAAAAAAGCCCCAAAATATACAGAGAGAGAAATGGCATTAATTTCCTGGACATTGGTCACTCCACTTCAACAAAGCAAAACTGAAAATTGTAGAATGCAAATTTCGTCAAACATTGTAATAAATGGGGCCCACTTTTGTTCAGACTTCAAAAACCATTCTACTGCTTACATTCAAAGCATTTTTCCTTCATTGAGACAATTTATTAAGCAAACTTATCTTCAAGGTCAAAAGGTCAAGGATAGTTTGAGCGAATTTTAAAACTCTAAACTCAGAAGAAAAAAATGATTACAAAAATAATGGAAAGGTAGTTTTTCAATTTGTCCAATTTTAGTATCCGACTGAAATGGATGACCATTGAATCTTGTCAATATCGATTTATTTTAATAGTTTAATGCATTGGGTAATATTACTGAGTTCATTACTGAGTTCACTGCATAATTCTTTTCATGACACTGGCTTTCTCTTTATAAACTCCATGACCTGTTCTGGGAATTCTATAAATTTCAGAACTGTGAGGCATTTATTTGAAATTAGACCGATCCCACCCAACAGACCAGATGTCTCTGTTAATGGACATGGGGGGGGGGGGTAAAGGGCTAAAGCTAAAGCCGGGGTCAACAAGGGGGCATGGTGAAATATTGGATAAAGTAAAAGGTGTTCTTATTTTCCTATGAACATAATTTACAGAAAAATGGAATACTTCAAGAAGAGGGGACATAATTGTCCCCAGGACTGTCACTTGATACCACTGTACACGCTGTCTGTCACTTGTCTGTCACCCAATCTGTCACTTGATACCACTGTACACACTAGTCATAATCACCATTAGTAAACCTACCTCACTGCCCTCATATAGTACTCAGCCAACTCATCCCTTGAGAGAACTAGCTCCTCCTCAGGAGAAAACATTAATTGCACGGCAATCCTAGCCTGAAAGAAAAAACAGGAAAAAAAAACACAAAGATATTACCACTTAAAAATAATACAAGCAATAAATTTTGTATTTCCATAGACAGAAAGTGTATGACAATGTTTTAGAAATATTTATTAATTTTGTACTTGAAGACATTTACATTAATTAATGCCTTACTACAATATTTTACAAACACTTACAAATGTTCATAACAAATAGTGATATATACTCAAAGAAATCTGCATAATATGGCCCTTCATTTATAGTGCAAAAGTTTTTTGATATGTTTTGTTATTATATGGTAATACTGCAGTTCCCTTGATTTATATATTGTGCTATACCTATGTAGTTGCCCTGATCAGACACTGTAGTTGCCATGGTAAAATTGAGGCCATCTTTCTGAGTGAAACCATTTAACACTACAAAACCTTAACAAAAACAGCTAAGATTGAAATACGTAAACAACGAAGCATCGACTGTTTGTCGTACCACTTTTCATGAGATATTACCGAAAGTCGCCCCTTTACCAGAACGATGCAACAAGTTTTATTGCAACTGTAAATTTAGGAACATTTTCTCCATGCATGGTGCACACATATTTGAGATCACACATATTTGAGACCTACACAGGGAATATTTCATCCAGTATCGCAATGCAAAATGTATGTAGGTATGTATGTACGTATTGCCAGCAGGAACTCGCGAAGAAGCCTCATTGGCTTATCAAAGCCGCAAGCTGACCGAAGTCAGTCTCTTACATTCATTTTTAACGTCCATGATTATGAATTGTCAACATCTCTGAAACTGGACGACATATACATTAATCTGGGAGTGACTCGAACCGGGGACCTTATGATTGAAAGGCATCGGCGTTAACTACTGAGCTAACACTCCTAATACCTAAAATGCTATACAGAGAAGTCAAGTGGCTATACAAACATAAAGCTGTATAGAAACTTTCTACATAGTATCCAAATGAGACATAGAAACCAGAGCCTTCGACACTGCTACACAAGATTTGAACACAAAATTATCTCCTGCTTCAAAATATAAAATCTGTCTTATCCTGGTGCAATCTAACTCAGATCTAACACCCATAGGGTCTCAAATAAGCTACTGTAAGGCTTCCTGATCATTGGGTCTCTAACTAAACTTAACTAATCTTTTAAAATTAAACCATCGATGAAAACGGGAAATTGAAGGATATAACTAAAACCATGAAGCAGAACTGGAGAGATTGCCATTTACCGATTATTATCAGGTAGAAAGAACATTTGCACTCCCTACCATTGCGTACTCGCTGTATACCACGATACACACTGTACTCCTTGGGGGTACCACGATTGCACAAACCTGTTCGTAAGCATAATTTAAGAGTCCGCATTTCACCGTCAAAACGTATCTATCTTGAAGTTCTTGACAGACGGGAACCCAAGTGTTCCAGGTCAGTTCTGGTACAAGATCGAATAAAGCCGATTCTGGAATGCCGTTCTGAGACACCAAAATCAACTGCAATGCCTGAAAAGAATTAAAAGGGACAGAACTTTGCCATATTCTGTTTCCATTACAAGAGAAACAGATTTTGTGGTATAAAGGTAAAACAAAACAAGCATCTCAATAGGTTATTGCTTCAAACCCTGGCTAAAAATTGAGGTGTTTATATTTTCTTTCCTAAATTAATTTCAAACTTACATAAAAGAGTTTTGTTTATTACCTCTTTCCTGAACTGAAAAATTTCCTTTCAATATAAGGGAAGCAATTTGAAATAATACATAATCTTTCAAACCTCAAACTTACCTTTCTAACGTGAGGAGCTGCCCTACTGTGTCGTCCTAAGATATCTTGAATCAAATATTGGTATAACTGCTCAGTGTTGGGACAGTTCAGACATTCCACGACTTCTTCGTCTGTCCATCTCAGATTGGAGAGGAGGGAAGACATCAGGACGGTCAAATACAGAGGATGGATGGCGTCGCCCATTTTGCACCTCTCTAGGACCTGCCTCTCCATGTCCTCTGAGAGATATGAGTCCTTCTTTAGAGGGATAGTCTGGAGAAACTCACTAATCTCTTCTTCTGATAAGGGATCAATCTCCAAAACTGGCCAAGACCTGGAAGTCAAAACGAGAAAATGAATTATTTCTTAAATGTTTTAAATAATGAACGCAAGAAAAGCAATATTTCTAAGTTAGACAATCACATTGGGGTTGGGGAAGGGGTGGGGGAAGGGATGGGGGAAGGGAGGGGAGAGGAAAGATAAGGAAACTACCCCCTTGATTTGAAATGTTTATAATGATTATCATATTTACCTCTTCAAGAAGTGAATGGAGAAAATTGGTTGGGCAAAAAAACATTTCGAAGCAAAAGATCCATCTTCAGAGATTTGAAACTTTAACAAATCAATTTAATACGAATGTTGACATGAAACATTAATTTGCAATTTGCAAAGAATTGTTTGACAGTCCAATCTCAAGGACTAATATCACCAAGGTCAATTCTTTGTGACTTTTTTTTTTTTCCTCTTCAATTTTCCATTTCTGCAGTAACATCAAACAGGTTAATAGAAACTCACCTCCATACTTTAGGGCATGTTTCTACCTGAGCTGAGATGATCACTCGACTCTCCACTGGAAGAGGATCGAGAAGCCAAGCAAGATTATCCTCACAATTCTAAAGAACAGGAAGGAATTAAAAACAAAACATTAATCGAGAGGTAACTATCACTGACAATTGTCATTTAAAAAAATAAAAATTCAATAAAAATAAAAAAATACAAATTTCATTTTTATTCTCACGAAGGCTAGGTATGTACAAGAACTGACGTAAACCAAACAATGTACAATCGGCTATGTATATATCAGTTACCACTGACTGTGTAACTGGGCTTTGAAAAGGTTTGGAATTAACTGAAGAAATTCTCAAACCTGAAGGAAATCTCAAAACCAGAAAGCAAAACATGAGAGCATTTGCAGCAAGTTGTACAAAAATAAATTTGACTTTGAAAAACATGGATTACACAAGTAAGTTAAGTTTAAAGTTACATTAATGTTTCCCCTAGGGTTACTATTCTCTTAATAAAATCAAATCATTGTCCCCTGAAAGTGAGAAGAAAAGAAAAAGGTATTAAAACCACATTTTACATCTTTCTTGGTAAATGTAAGATATTGTAATTTGGGAGGTACCAAAGGTGAAATGCTATGTGAGATACATGTGTGGGTATGTAAACTACATTTTACTTGGTTCAGGTTAGGGTTGGAATGTAGCTGGGAAGGCACATGGGATAATGGGTGTAGAAATTTATGGAGTGTATATACCCCCTACCACACACACACATAGACAAACACACAGATATAAATCTCCTCCACTATATAGGAAGCCCCCCACAAAATCAATCAAATGCTTGAAAACGCTTGAAAGAAAGTACCTGAAATCGATCTCCCGAGTCGATGACCAAAACCACTCCATCCGGTAGGTTAGTTGAGACCTTTTCCAGCCAATAGGGAAACTCTTCTAGCAGCCTTGATGGGTCAGAGGTCAAATTCTGGGAGGATGGCACTATCTGCATCACCTGTTGTTGAATGAGAACAAGTAAAATCCAGAGAATGAAAATTAAAAGAAAATAAATATATATATGTATATAAATCTTCAATACACAGTACAAGTAAGAAGAGCAAATAAAATTCTCATTCCAAATATAACGACAGAAGAAAAACTTTCCCATTTTCAAATTTAAATAGTCTTGGAGGGGAAGCTGTATGTTGTTCTTGAGAGAATTGAAAGAACATGAGAAAACCACACAATCTAGTCTTTACCTTGTTTTCTCTGACGAAAAGAGGACAAAGTTGTCAAAGCCTGGGGTAGGGGGACCATGTTCTCCACCCCTTTGTGGGTGAGCAATGGTTTTAAAGGGTACCTAGCACCCATATTGAAATAGTACCATAATGGAGGTTAAAATGCAGTATGCCTTGTAAGATCAGGATGGTTTGACATTTCTACCTTTTTATGCTCAATCGGAGTAGCTAGATGGCCAAATCACTGACAAAGAAGCTTTTTACTATACAAATATATATATATAACAACTTTGTCAGAACTACCTAAAAATCTGGGGATTGTTTCAATTTTCAGATGTTCACATAAGATAGAAAAGAGAGGACATGTCCGGGTAAATCTGGATGCATGGCAAACCCTAGCTAACCCTCAGTATCCCGACTCACTTGTGATGTCAATCTCTGTATCATATTGACTACGACCCCGCTCCTGCTGGACGGTGATCCCACGAAGTGATAGAGGACAAGGCAAGACGGATTCCGCTTCACGTGATTGGACAGCCACCTAGCGAGGAGGAGGGATCTACCAGAACCAGGCCCTCCTACGACCAAGAGAGGCGGGAGAGGACCAGCTGCGAGTATGTGCTCATTGAGTCTATCATGCAGCTAAAATGGAGACAAAATATAGGGAAAGTTGTACAGGCTGTATCAGCAGTCTCATCTGTATCCATTATTAAATGCTACGCTATATTAAAGCAATATAAGGTTCCCCTTACCCCCCCCCCCCACCCCCTCCCATCATCCTCCCACTTCCACAGGGCTTCAAACAAACCAATACATCATGCTATCAACATTAAAAGCCACATTCAAATTATTTACACACATCGTTCATTTTTCTTTTTAATTGCGGAAGATTTGCTCAAAGGTCTGATGACTCACATCACAGGTTATTGCAGAATGTGCATATTACACATAATTTGCAAAAAATTACATTCAACATCATCATACCTTAGTAACAACCACAGCCTTGGGAGATGGGTATTAGATGGCTCTCTTTGCATTCCGTGTATTTGCAAGTTGCTTTGACCTTGAGGATCTCCATGTCTCTTTCAAATCTGTCCATTTCACCAAAAGATTCTTAATAAAAAAAAAAACTTACCTTACTCACGCCCAACTCACAAACACAGTCCAGGGCGGCTACCAGCGTTTGCTGTTGTTCATTTTCTCCGTACAGATCCCACAATGCACCATTTCTTGGGCCTTCTGTTAGATCTGACGGCACCCTGCATGCTGGGTATACCTCTGATGTGGTGTCATGACCTAGTTCCTGCAACAAGAAACACATAAATTGATTTATGTCATGTATCAGACTTCCAACCGTAAAGTATTAATTTACCTAGTTCATGTTTTGTCCTGTTTAAGGAGTTCTGTAGGATGCATAGAGTCGTGAAAGCAAAGTGGGACGCAGAAAATTTGTCCCTGGGCAGTCCGTTACCATAGAGTATTCTGTCATGTTCTTTAGTTTACATGTATCAACCTGGTTGGACAAATCAACTTTGCTTTTAAACAATCGTTAAAGAAAGTCAAGCTTGTCAAAGAGATAACCGGTAAAACTTTTTGAATGATAGAAAATATACAGGCAACAACAAACCATAGGATGGGAATGAAGAGAAAGCATAAAAAGACACCTGGGATGATTCTATTATGGTGGAGGAATGGAAAGACATTTTTTTTCACGATATGAACTTAAAAAATCTTACCAGTTGCAGCAGCTTTTCTATCTCCAGATAGAGTGAATTCAACTTCCCTTCTAATGTCAGATCATCTTCAATGATCAAAGCAAGTCCTTTACTTTTAACTTGTCTTGAAAGAATGGTAGCCTGCTCTGACATATTGTGAAACAAACAAATTGTCTTCCTTTCTCCAGGATTGCTAAGGTAGCCAAAATTCAGATCTTCTTCTACAAGTCTGAGGATGACAGAAGGAAAACAATTACACTAATGATTAAACATAAAAGGGATCAGAATAAAATCTTGATAAGAAATGAAAACAAAATTGACAGCAAACATGAGATTGATTATGTCAATTCATAACAATCGACATTATGATGACGTGCCATATTTGAAACATCTACAGACGAAAATATCATCCCAGCTCATCCGGTATTGCTGAGATGGCCACAAAGTACAGACCTAATTTTCAATCAAACAAGGAATATTGGGGAATGTTGTAGCCGAAAAATAACCTAAGAGTAAAACTTTCCAGTGAACTGTTAAACATGAAGACAATGTTGTTATTTCTTCTATGCCACATTTATGTGTTATTTCAGAAATGTATTGAAGGAGAAACATTACATTTTACTTGACTTTTGAATCGATGGTTCAGAAAACAATCATGAACAACAGTAGACAATTCAGTCAAGAGTTTTAAATGTCCACAAATGAGAGTTAAGAATCATTTGCTCTCAAAGCCGTTGCAGACCTAGGCAACGTCTTCACGGGGTTGGAAAACCTTGCTGGATTGTCCTGCAAACATGTTTGCTAGTTCTGGTGATTTAACGCTACTGTTTGCGAAGCCGACAACCAATCACTCGCCAATACATGAGGATATCTTACAACGAAAGAAAAGACGGTTGAACACTCTGCTGATGTTTTTTTCTTGTTGTTTTCATTTTCTTCAAACAAATCTTGGCTATTTTAATATCTTTCTTTTGGTTAATATCCTTTTATTTCTTTATTTACTGATGCTTTGCAATGTGATTTCCTGCAAGTGAATTCCCGTAAGTACCTTGAATTTTCTGTTTCAGATGTTGGCAAGATTTTGTAACCCTAAGCCTCCACAAATAATTTTACAAGGTTAAGAGTATATTTTATCTTAGTGAAATTTTGCTCGGAATTGGCAACATTATTACGGAGGCAAACAAGATCTGAACAAAAAAATCTAAAGGAACAAATGGCTCTACTTATATTAATTATGTTGGATATGCACGAGTAATTAATCATCATTATTATTATTATTATTAATTACACCTCACCTGTCAACCTTAGACACAACCGTGACTAATATGTTGGATCTCTTGATTTCATTCCTTCTGATCTCATGCATATTCATGAGCTGGTCTTCCTCATCCTCTGTATGTCCAGAGAATGACACCAACGAAAGAAACCTGCTTTCTTTTTCGCAGAGATGCCGGAGGTTCGCCTCCCTTGACTGGAAAGATAAAATAAACAATTAAATGGTGAAATTGGTCTGTGTAAACTAGTTGGAGAATTTTTTTTCGTTAAGCAATTCATAAAAGTTATTTGAAAAGCACCATATCTGAAATGTATATTCCTTGAAAGATGTCTCTTTATCTTTAAGTATTACCTTGGACATGATTGTAATATAAAAGCAACTGGGCAGTGATATGCTAAAGCAGCACTGTGACACTTCATGCAATGCTTTGCAACTATTTAGCCAAACATACCAAAATGTTATTCCTAACTGTAATTTGTCAAACTGAGGGACTATCATGTTAGCTTGTCTGTCATTCATTTGCTACTCAACGAATAATTAACACTAACACTTCGTTACAAGAAATATTTTGGACAGACATTTTTGTTGTTTCAAAAGTTATAACAATCAACTTAAACAAAATATCAACCGATTTCCTTAAATTAAGAGGAATCAAACTTTGAGAGTTGAGTTATGGGGCAGTTTTGTTGGATTACGGACTGAATTACATGGAAATTACTGAGCTAACAGTATCGACAAATTTCTGCATTTGGGAGTCCTCACTTTCGAAACCACTTGGAAGGTGAGTAACATTCTTTGTGGACACTTTTAAAAATGTAATTACGACCTGAACCCTCTTGTGGTTAATCCTGACCTTCAGAAATGACAGTACATCATGTGACAGATCAGGTGACACAGAAACATAAACTCTGATCGAGGACGGTGAGAATGAGAAAGAAGTCAACGTCTGGGCGAAGGATAGAGAAGGAAGGTCAGTCCACGCTGAGAAGAGAAAGGAAGAAACAAACAACTCGTACTGTTAGAAAGTTTGAAAGACTTTAAGAAACTTTATAACATTGATATGCTTGATGGAGATTCTTATAGTTGGAATTTTTACCTGCAAACTACAGCTTCAAAAAATTTGTTGTTTGCTCTCCCACGATGTTATTTAACTCACATTTCTGCACATCACGACCCTAAAAATCTAAGAATAAACTACTGCTGGGCAAGTTTCTAATGGTAGTCCGGTCGTATGAGACGACCAAATTTCTGTTCCGACAACCAAAACCAGCTGTGGAGGTTTGTCTGTGAGACGACTAGTTGTTACTTACAATTGCATTGTAACTAAATATTCCCAAATACGTCAAATGAGGAATTGGTATCCACCCCAAAGCTAATGTTCTATTCACCAAACCTACACATCTCTCATACAGTGTACATATTGATGCTCTATTCACCAAACCTACACATCTCACCTACAGTGTCGTACAGTGTACAACTTAGCATGTGTAATTTGTGTAACATATGTACATGTTTTGAATTCTGACTGAGGAATTCAAAGTCCCCAGATGTCATTTGAAAAGTATCACCATGTCCTCTGACAGAATTCTATTGTTCAGGGATATTCATAATAGGTGAGGGGGTGGGGGAGGGGTTCAGTCTGAATATAAAAACACACCTATGTTTGTGTATGTGCAACTAATATCAGATTTTTTTTTCTTATCTCTCTTACCTCTACTGGAAGTAGGGAATCCTTCAAGTTCATCAAAAGCTCTCCGAAGAGACTGGAGTTGGGTAGAGCTCCCGATCGATGGCTCGCTCTGAAGAGACGGCCACAATTCTTGAAATCTATTGGCTGAAAGATGACAATAGGTTGGTGAAGGATTAGAAGAAAAAAACAATGGCTGGATTAATGACCTAGTCCGTATATTTCCAAACTAAAAATTTCATATTTTCGCCACAGTTAGGATATTTTATGAAATGGAAATGTAGTCAATTGTGTCAGAAACGTATTGTTTCTAAATAATCATAAAATTGAGGTGGAGTCAATGCAAAGTCCACTACACATCCACATCAGACATTTACTACTTTTTACTACCTATTAAAACCATTACTCATCGTTTAACAAGATATGTTGTGATTAGCCCAATATCAGTTGTGTACGGAGGCAGGGGAGGGACATGGAGGGGGTGGGGGTGGGGGTTTGGGAGGACTGGTCCTTCCTAAGAGCACATACTATCTCACCTTCATCTGCCAAATCTTTCCCTCTCATTTCTGATAAAGCTTCTGGGTCTAAATGATGCAGTGCTCTTTCAAATTTTTCTTTTGTTTTAAGTAAATCTCTGATCTCACTTTCTTTGCTTTCACGGAAAATCTGAAGAAGAAAAAAACAACAAAACGAGATCGTGTCTTTAGTCTTTTCAAAGTTTATCTATCTCTCTTTGACATATTTTGTTGTACAATTATACATGTAATGAAAACAGCCATTTTGAACGAACTTGTTCGTTTAACTGAACACTAAAGAACGACTGTCACGAAGTCCACTCATATTCATCCCCCAAAACTCAAGAAACAAAGGAAAGAAAATAAAAAGACACTTAATGTCCATTCCTCTTAAACATATAGTCCAGTGACAGACATTGTAATGCTATCATCTTAAAACAAAAAATACTCCTTGCTGTTAGTTGAAAAAACTCCATCCACTACAATATCTCTTAATTCACAATTCCTACTCAAAGGAGATCAAGTATTTTTTTATTATCTCCCCCTCCCCCCAAGGCCCTCAGCCTTTCCTCAGCCTCAGAACATTCAATAGTTATTTTTATGCTATCACCTATTTCAATAAATAAATTTACAACTCAAATGAGGTGTTTTGCTAGTATGCATCTAGTATGCATGCTGCTAGTATGCATCTAGGCATATCACAACATACTCGACAATCATATTGATAAAATCATGCACTTGGTCTTCATATTAGCTGTTGTTACTATTTCAGAGAATTTCCTTACAAGATCTGACACTATCCACCACCTTATTATTATTATTGTTCTGTTTCAAATACTGTGTGGCTTTACCTTGAACTGTTTCTGTACTTTGTTTCTCTCTGTCTCAAAGCTACTCGCTCGTTCCAAGGCTTGGTATTCTGCATCCAAGGTCAAATCTCTCTGAGTTCTTAACTTGTCACAAGTCTTTTGCAGAGCCTGTAAGAAAGAAAATAACAGAGAAATCAATTTATACAAATAAAGAGACAAATCCATCCTCCATCCTCTCAAAACCAAACGATCCTCTCTCTGAGGGTGAATGTAGGTTGCTAGAAGAAGACACTGCTAGAAAATCTGATAAATTGAAATCGTAAACAAGGATTGGTTCTTCATCTGTCTGGTGGTATGTGGTATTTATGTTATTTAGTTACATGCAGTAATATTATATACCATCACTGATCGCTGTGAATGCAAAGAGTGTAAAATAACATTCGTTACACTTTCTACTATTACACAGTAATCGCAGACGAGAATGGAAAGACAGTTTAAGGCCCTTGTTACTCTCATCTTTGTTCAGGGAATATTTTCTTCGGTATCGCATCGTAAAATGCTATGAAAAATGGACAGGTACCTATGCAAACTTGTGCAAAGATGCATAGCAGTTTTTGTGCAGTCAGGAACCATACTATTTCATAGGAGACAGAGCTCAGAGCCTGCAAAACTGCTATGCAAAATTTGGACACTAAACTTATTCTCTGTTGTACCGGAAAAAATATACATATTTAAAGGATGAAATGGGCACTAAATGTGATGCTACATTCAGCTTGATGAAGAGATAAATGCCACACAAAATTCACTAATGTGGCTATTTATGAGGGGAAAATACTTACATTCCCATCTCGTTTCTGGAGTTGTAAACTGAGTAAAGGCTTACTTATCCACCAACTCTGGGAGGGTAGCAAAAATGGGTCAAAAGCTTACCTGTAACTCGGCTCTGAGTCGTCGGTTTTCATTTTCCAGTTTATTAACTTTCTTCAAGGAGTCTCCCATTTCTGCTTGTTTGCTGATTTTGTACATTTCAAATTCTTTTCTGATCTTCTCAACTTCTGTGTTATCCAACTCCACAGAAAATGTTGATCGTAGGCTGACACCACGAGGACGCCTTCCAAGAGAACCCACTGACCGAAGAGCACCCCCAAATGTCCTCCTGGGGTTCATCTCGATGGGAATACGTTTAACGACCCCCGGTTCATCCGACAGGTCAAACTCATCATGTTGAGGAAATGAGCTCCCACTACCCATTTCTTAAGGTTGATTGACGCAGGAGTGAGTCACAACATTCTGTATTCTTAAAGAGAAGAGCTTTTGGCAGAAACAGAAATTCTGTGAGTAATGAAATAATTGTCAATTTAACTGTCAACGGATACACATCTGTCAATACTTTGCTGACACAACTACAGTGTGCTTTACTGTATACTAATACTTGTATCACTTCTACCTACACCCATACATTGAGTAAATGGCATAAACCTGATTTTTTTTTTTCAAATTACAGACTATTTTAAAGGATTCTCTCACTCATCAAGCACTCTCAAGTCGGTGGTTAGCATTTTGACACATTTGTCACTAGAACGGAAACACATGTTAATCAATGATTGTGACAAGTATCAAATTTACAAGTTGCAACTGATGAAAACTAAGAAGAAACACAGGATAATAACTATTGGCCAAAATTTTTATAAGTGAAAAAGAACTTGTCAATTCATTAAAGGTATAAATCTGGAAATTTTAAAAGAAAAACCGGGAGATTGTTACCCAAATTCTGGAGATAAGTCAAAGTAAAACTCATACAGTAGTTTTAACAATCTAGGCCGTCATGTACAGATCTTATTGTGAAAGATTGCCCTCTAAAATATATGCTGTCGAACGATGAGCAACAGCTCTCCGAAATGGCTTCTAGCCTTTATTAGTCACTGCCTGCCAGACAGATACATCAGGCCTAACTAGAAAAGCACAGAATGACATATTTATGAATCTAAAAAACCTAGTTTTCCTTTGTTAATCCATGTTTACAATAATAAACAAGTATTTTCTACCACCACACAAGCTATTTTGTTAAATTGGTAGTGGATATTTAACCCATACTCCATAGCCTAACCTTGGAGTGGGATCACCATGGAAAAACAGCAAATGTTCTGTGTATAGGCAAGCAGATAAAATGTGCAATGTCAATCGTAATTTGTAGCATAGGACTTACACTTAAATTTAGGCACCTACATTCTACTGCCAGCATTGCCTCACTTAGGCCTACATACGGTGCCCAATGTAGGCCTAGGTCTTACTGTATAGATTGCTAAACAGTAACGTTAGGCCCAGTGAGTTAGTATCACAGTAAAAGTACAGTAGGGCCTACAGTACAAACCTTAGTCCCCAACGTCAATTCGCTAACGTTAATGAGACTGAGTACGACAACAATTGACATGAGAGCTTATCCTTATCCTCAGTGCATCAAAAACTATAAAACACTTCAAAGTGGTTATCGAGTTCTTTATCTTACATTAGTCTTAATCAGTTACAGACGACTATGCTACGCTGGGTCACTTAGGCCTCGACTTCGTCACCTCTTTACATTTGCACCGGTACCTTGTTTGCTTGTTTTCTAATTTGTTATTTTGCTGCTAAGGTAGCACACGCCTGTTAAAAGCCCCATCAACTTACACACTGCTGCTGCTGCTGTTTTGCCATAGTCCTCATAAATCATATCAAAGTACGTTTGGATAGCTGACAAGTTGGCCCATTCATGGCACACTCAATTTTCCGTA
>KN882676.1:207812-218490 GCA_000934455.1 Apostichopus parvimensis
TAGTGTCAAGTTTGGCCAAGATCCTTTTTTTCCACAGACATCAACATGAACGCCTCAAGATGTTCTTGTGTCATTGTACTTCTTCAAACGGTTTTTGAGTCTCTTCAAGGCAGGAAAAGAACGTTCACATGCCACTTTCAAGTGACACAGGTAGCGTTACCAGCAGCTTTTAGGCAAGCCCAATGCTCTTGTAAGCATCGGTGAAATGGTTCAACTTGAGGAGCACCTTGTAGCATGCAGCCGCAGAAGAGATCGAGGACCGTCTTTACATTAACTGATTCCCACAGTTAAAATATATATTTCTACACAGCCCGTCTGTAGTCTATTAACTACAGTGAAAATGGGCTGTAAATTTTACCAGGCTCCCCAGCCCATCGGGCCACCGGCCCACCGGGCATTGCCCAAATGCCCGTGTGGCCAGTCCGCCACTGACAGTACAGATAATCTTTTTGCTATGAGAGCCCGAAGAGCCAAGAAAAATGGACTTGTGATATACATTTGACGATGATCACACAGTCACGTACGTTGTCTCGATGCAAGGTGAATGGGGTAGTAGACCAGTTGTTCGGTGTTTGGCTGTCCGTGCACAGGTTCTCTCTTGGGTGATTTTTACTTAAAAAGTATCATGGCACAACCATCAACAAAGAGCTAACAGCTATCTAATGATGGATAATTGCAAAGTATAAACTTGTTTTCCAATCATGTATAGTTTCAGAACGTATGAATAAATAACAGACTACGCGTCAAGTTTGTGTAATTTTGATCGCGGCGGGAGAGATGATAGTTTTACTTCATATATCTCAAATTTTCAAGGAATCAAGGAATATAACAATTAATCAATAGCGTAACTAGAGGCGTTTTGGGGAGAACTTAAATAACTCGACGCTAGCAGATTGTTTGATTTCTATATAAATGAACGTTATTTAAGAATTGTAACATTCCACAAAAATATAATTGAAATTAAGTGACTGTGATATCAAATTGTGACTTTATGATATTAAATGACATCGCTTTCATTTAAAATTTCGCCGTCATCAATCTTGAACAGAATGTCTTCAATAAGATTGGTAGGCTACGTTTGCTGTCAAAATTGTCCCTTCGGGCGTTCCATATTGTTGTGGTAACCCTTGATGTGACATTTCACTGTATCCCCTATATAAATCGACTTAAAAATAAGACAAAGTACTGCGGATCTTATTCTCATTGGCTGCTGCTATTGTCTGCCTCTATATAGCTTCTGGTGTCTACGATCTTTGCGTACTAACCACTGATCTGTACACTAACAGATCAGTGGTACTAACTACAGTGGCCAGCCGATCACAACACTTCATGCATGACTGTTGTTATTGTCTGCTGTTGTGGCTGCTCTGAGTATCTGCGCTAAATGTCTGCTCGTAATGGGTGCTAGCTTCAAACCGATAAAAACTTTTATTTTTTTAGAACACCTGTCATTCATGAAATGATGTCAGTCATATGGACTTGTATATACAAGGAACTTCTCGGTCAAAACTGAAGAAGGCGGACAACAACTGCTGCTATATTCCATAGCAGATGTACGTCTCTCCACACTTAAGTTGTATTTTTTTTTTAAATTTGTACAAGCAACATGTAGCCGCAACTCTGTTATTCACTCCTGGAATCGGAAAATTTAGTGATAAGAAAGTTTATATTTATTTTTAGTTTGCGTAGGCTATAGCATTTGTCTCACACTGTGTCTAACATTTGCGTTAGTTAGAGTAGACCTAGCCTAGGCTATAAGTATACGATAACAATAATAACATCAACAAATTTGCACATGGATTGTGGAACTTAAACCAATAGGTGGGACATGTTCGATATGAAGGCTACAGTCTGTTAATAATACTAAACAAACACTCACTTCCGCCTATTTCTAATTAGTAGTGTTTTAGTGATTACCAAGTTATGTCTGATCAGGTTCTAAAAACCAGTCTTAAGCATTTAAAGGCATTGAAGACTCCCCCGAACAGCGTGCCACGCTCTGAGAAAGTTAACTTTCCGTTGCTTGCATGTGAAGTTTTTCTGCTTGTCACTACAAAATGCAGCAGTAATGAAACGTGATACCTTGTTATCTTTAGCTGGACCTGAGATGTCCAGCGCTGTATCTTTTATACACTGTGCATTGGGGCAAGTCTTCAATGCCTTTAAAGGCATAGAAGACTCGCCCCAAACCCGTGCGGCCATCAGAAAAAGTTAACTTTCTGTTGCTACAAAATGCAGACAGTAATGAAACGTGATACTCTTAATTGTTCTCTATAGCTGGACCTGAGATGTCCATCGCTGTATCGTTTGTGTACTGTGCTGTGGGTATTGACCGCAGCTGTATGTACTGACTGTACACTAGTGTCTAATTACCGACAGTAGCAAGCTGTGTGTGTATTTTCTGGGATCGATGGTGGTGTTTGACACTTCTGTTACACCTCATTCGAAACTAGGTCAAATTACCGGCATTAGACGTTTTTGCGCGAGTCTTCACACCCTTAAAACACCATAAATGTGCCAACATATTGCAAAACTACTATAGGCCCATAAAGATAGCCTACACTTTCATTACGTATTTGGAAATGTGCAAATTCTCTTTAGTCATGGACAACTATAGGCAACAGAATACCAGGAAACTTGCAATTCATTCCACAGTGTTTTCACTCCAGCCTCATGACGTAATACAAATTTGACAGGAAGTGACAGGTCTTGGAGGGACAGGGTATATACAAGTATCAGGAAACAAGGAGGGTGCGTCAGTATAAGCAAAAAAATAAATAAAAACTTGGTACAGTATAAGCAACAGATGCAAGGGCTAAGATTGTGCAGCAAGAATGTGTACAGTTGGGGAACTACAGGGAGTGGTTAGGTATACACGATAAACAGTAGCAGCGGGAATATCGGTATTCTTGAGTTTGCGTGTACTGTCTGGGTCGGTATTTTAATAAGGTATTATTTTTATCGGGTATTCACGGTTGTTTTGGATATACCTGGTATTTTCAGTATATTCGTTGATGACATTTCAATACCGTCGGTATGGGTATTAGCGAAATGACCAGTATATACCAGTAATATTGGTGTACCGACAACCCTAGATGCAAGCTCATTCAGTTACCGGGAACGCTATCTCAAATTATAGTCAGATCAATAATACTTTCTGCCAGACTCCATTGCCATTATATTCTAACTCCTAGGCTATTCATTCAGAAGTTTGTAAATATTAGGGCCCTTAGTGGATACCTAATGCTGAAATTCAAAAGATTTTAACCATAAGACTAATATCCTGGAGTGGATGCTCCCATTTGGAGTGGGCGAACGTGATGTAAGACTTTGGATTAATTATATACTGTAGTACCTCTGTTTTACAAGATGAATACATTGAATGTTTGTGCATTAACTTCCAACTATATGATTTTGTACAGTGGTTTCAGTTGTGCATTAAAGAGGCCTAAATACATTTCTGATTCTTTATTCAGACATGGGCCAAGAAATTTGGAAAAGCACCATAGACTATTTTTAGCATTCACAATCTCTGTAATGGTGACATTGTTAACTCTGTACCTTTGGGTTGATTGTTATGATTTATTGGTTTTTGAAACAAGTTCAATCATTCGTAGGATCGGAAGAAAGTTTGGGTCTTTTGAAAAGCAGTTTGTGGTTTTCTATTTTTAAATGAAAGAAAGACTGTCATTCAAAATGTGTATTGTTATGTTTGAATAGGCCTAGTTGTGAGAGTGTATTTAGGGTTTGTTACTCAAAATAAAAGTTTTGTTCGTCGAACTCAAGCAATTTGAAGGTTATGCATCATTGGGTAAAACACTGCGTACTGGACACAGAATCCTTTGTTCGTAACAATACTGGCACTAAAGGCAAGTCGGCCCAACCCCTGCCAGTTCCGATGATCCGATCCCTTTCCCACGACAGTAAGTAAATAACGCAATGTCGATTAAAAAACCCAAGCTTCAATGGATACTTTTGACAAATCATGAAGTAGTTTACACACAAAGGTTGCACGAAAAATTATTACTGACGCACATGGTCAATAATTGCAACGCTTGCAATGAAGAAATTACTGTGGTATGAATGCACATGTTACTTTAAATAGCAGCTCTCAATGCGTGGAGAGAGCAAACATCCTGTGAGATGAAAAATCTCTCTAAACTACTTCTTACATCGTCACAAGTAGCCATTGAAGCTTGAGGTTTTGAATTGACATTGCGTAAAAGGTTATTTACTTTACATACTGTAGTGGGAAAGGGTCGGAACTGGCCGGGGTTGGGTCAACTTGCCTATAGTGGTTGGGGAAAAGGAAAAATTTGTTCAACTTAAAATAACATTTATGAATAAAGTTGCTTTGGATAACTGTTACCAGTAACTTTCGACAGGGGTTCATAAAATTTGTGAGCAAATACTAGGCCTATAAAGGGTGTGTTCCTGTGTCGTCAAGATCTATACATAATATTTTCTACATCATTTAAGGGCCCCAATTAAATCAGTTAAAAGTGCAGTCTTTTATTTCTTAGCTATTATTATTGCTCTCTAGGTACTCGTTTTACTTTACGTTGATTTCCGACATTCACAACAATAACAATAAAGTTGCTTTGGATAACTGTTAACAGTAACTTAAGACGGGTTCATAAAATATGCTATGTTAGGGAGTTGTACACTGAGTTTGTACAGTAGTGTGCATTGCAGGATGTCTAGTCCAGCATACGGTTACTGGTCTACGGCAATTTCCCGCTTCGGAACTTGACAGTAATTTCGTTGTTGTATATCAGTGAAAGGTTTCACCATATGACTTTTTTCGTGCACATTATAGACCTATCGCTATAGGCTTTCGCTGCGCAGAGGCCAATGTGTTGTCAGTTCATTATAACTAAGTATTATGTGTTCCTGTAGTGGTATTTTAAAGTACATGTTTTCATGGAGGACCTCAGGGACACAAACTTTTAAATTCCTAGTAACGATACTGGTTGTCATTGACAGGCCTTACTTAGTGAGTTGTTAGTTGAATACGTTATATTATATTGCATATGTACATGGACATATTATAGAAATTGTATGTCGGGGGCATATATCACTCCGACAAGTTGACCTGACAAAGTGTGTTGACTGCCTACACTGTACCTTGTAAACCAGAATCATTTATTGACTCCATTCTGATTATTCACACAAAGACTTAAAAATGTACAATGTTTTGTTAAGTCCTTGAAATGTTGATTACTGTATGTGATGTTGAGGATCAACTTCAAAGCATACTGTATATTTGAACATTGCAGACTTTGCCCTTTGAAGTTATCAAGGAATATAAATGTCAGTATTTCTGGACATATATACTGTAGTGCTGTATAGATCAAACCATGGAGGTTTTGCCTCCATGATCAATCCCTGAAGATATGTGTCAGCAATTTGCCCTAGATATGTTTGCATAAGTGATAATAGACAATCATTTATCACTTCATGGAAGCCAAATTAATTTACTAACCATTGATAACAGTATTTG
This sequence comes from Apostichopus parvimensis, assembly GCA_000934455.1. NCBI lineage: Eukaryota > Metazoa > Echinodermata > Holothuroidea > Aspidochirotida > Stichopodidae > Apostichopus > Apostichopus parvimensis. The sequence goes on from KN882676.1 coordinate 213,316, forward strand.
TATTATAGCCATGGTTCAGTACTGTATAGATCTATTATGTGGTGGGACCTTTTATGATGCACTTGAGGAAAATTCAGGATTTTGACATGTATACATACATGTAGCAATTGAAAGCAAGATATGGCTTGAAGTGTGCTAGCAGCAACTTTGTCAATCAATATGCTCATACAAAATTGAAGTTCAAACAATGATATAAATTTGCATATCAACAAGTGCTATCAAGTAAACATTTATTGTTTATATGTACTGTAGATTTAAACTTAGATCAATTCAACTGGTTTCTGTTTCTGTTCAATGTAAAAGAAATATCTTCAGGTGAATCTGTCTAGACTTTTCTTATTGTACTTTTTATGTTTATAATAAAACAAAGGGTGGTATTTGTAGACTGATTTGAGTTCACACAAGTGAATTCCAAATTCATTCCGCTCTTGTAAGAAGACGGCTCTTTGCTGTTTCAAAAATTTCTTTACTCTTTTCAAATTTTTTGAATTTAATCAAAATTGAAAAAAATTGTAAAGACCAACATTTTCAAGGTTACTGTCAACATTACATGTGATGATGAGAATAACTGAAAAATAGTATGTATTTTGTGGTCATTGCTTTGGAAATGAAAGGAAATGTTACCTTGCAAATACAGCAAGTGTGCATAAATTTGAGTACAGTAGGCATGTACAGTTAAAAACCAAATGAGTCAAACTCTATAGAGCAGATATTAATCACTCTAACGTTATACAACCATTTATTAAAACTGAATCCACTACCGTACGTCCCACAGGCATGGTGTCATTTAGGTTCGCATGATGCAATCAGGTTTTTTCCTAGAATTTAAGTGTTGTTTTATGTAGTGAAAGCATACTTGACTGTACTTTGCAGTAGCTATCAGAGAATACAAGAGGGGGGATACTCATGTTGAGTAGTTGGTAATGTTGTAAACCTGCTTTCACACAACATTTGTTTAAGTAATTACGAAACCTTTTTCATATGACGCAGATGGCATGCATACTTTGCAGTCTTTTATTCATTTTTAATCAATTATTTATTTTTAGATTTACTGTCCTCTGCAATAATGTCAATTTTTGAAAGCTTTTTTTTTTTATATTCAACCTCTCACTGTGTCACCCCCTGATGTGTCATTATAACTTCTGTAAGCTGTTAAAGTATGTGGAATGAACCGGGTTTTAACCACATAGTGAAGGAATAATAATGGACTTTGGCAATTGATTAAACAAAATCTCAAAATTCTCTCAAAATTCAGGTTATATAATTTACTGACCAAATGCCAGTGGATTTTGCCGTTTGCCTGTAGACAAGAAAAGACACTTTTGTTTTTCAGCCAGTAGACGAAACATAGTAGTAAGATCATAAAGTCATTAATAAGTCAGGGAACAAGTCCTCAGATGAAAAAATTTGCATGTTAGTACCATAACATAAGCCCTGTAATACTGTTTATTATCAATAATATTGCCATATTAATATTATTGCATGGATGCTCCCTTTAACGCAGAAACTAGAGTGTGCAATGAATCAGAAAATTGAGAGTTTTAGCCAGTGTCTACTTTCTTAAGCACTTGCAATTTGTAGCAAATGGCTAAAAATAGTGAAATTCTAAGCCTGTTGAATTGCTATTTTTTCTGAATACAACTGAGTGTGTGTTTGCCATGTTTGGGTATTCCTATCAGCCAAACATTCACTTAGCATTTAAAAAATGTATGGCTTTAGTATTGTGACGTTTAATTCCGTCATGAATATTTAAAACCTTTGGATAATCCGCTAGTTTTCAAGTTCAAAAACACATCTCACCACATTTGGACCAAGTTCATACTAATATATTTCAGGATAGTTCAAGTCGTCATCATTGCCATTGAATTGGTTCAGATAAATTGTGACCTTATCGGACAGTTTTGAGAGAAAAGAATTTACTTTGCAGAGAGTTTTGTGACATTGAACCATGACAGATATGAAAGTAATCAGTATTGACCCAGAGTGTTTACTCTATTTATAGTTTTTATTATTGGAAGTTTTAAATGCATTGAGCCTCCTCCATAATATTCCCAGCCATTTGTGGATATTGAATATAAACTATTAAATATCTCAGTCTGGGTAACTACCTTGGGAAAGGGCAGTAAAAATTATTGTTGAAATTTGAGCATGGGTGACCATAAGCTGACTTTCTAGCATATGGGGGGTGGGGTGGGGGGCAATTACCTGTTGACCTTTCTTAAAGGGGAGTATCATAGTAAAGTTTGTCAATCGGTATGCTCACACCCTCCAGTGTCACAAACCAGTTACCGCCCTCTCACACGATAATTCTATGGGGAAACCTTGTAGATGTGTACTGAAGCTTTATACCTACAGTAATACCAGCAACTAGAATATTATTCAATGAAAAATTTAAAAAAAAATATTCAATCTTGCCATATCCTGATTTTATTTTATAAAGTTTGTAAGTATTAAATTTGATTGTGAGAGGAAAATGATACAAATTTGTATCGATCCTTCTCAATGTTTTGATAAAAAGAAGTTGCTTTATACTGCCCCGGATTTTTTCTTCTTCTTTGAATCCATTCAATAGCTAGTCCACACATAGTAAACGACTCATTATTTTGGCCCCTTAATGTAAAATTGTAGTCAAAAGAATGCAAGTGGCCTTATTTTTTCTGTACACACTGTTGATACCGATTTTGGCAAATGGGGAGCCTGTAAAGGATATGACAGAAACAATAAATATGAGGGCTAATGTGACACCCATGTTGATGAACTCAACTCAACTATACTGTAGGTACTTTCCACTCAACTCTACGGTAGGTCAACGTCTGTAAAATCCACTTACAATATTCTCTCACGGTCAAAGCCCTAACTGATGGGGAACTAAAGTGTTTTGTTTCATAACAAATTATATGGTACTTGTAAACTTTTTTGGAGTACCGTCGAAAAGTCTCATACACAGAATAAGGAATCACTTCCGGAGATCGATGGCCGAACATCAAGTCGTAAAATTTTTTTCCACAAAACTACGTCCTAAAATTGCTGTACGCTCATTGTGCATTGTGAACGGTTACATTTCGTAATGGACTGAACAATGGAAACCCTGTACTACAGGAAGCTATGCAGTACCAGCTGTGTTGATTGTAGCCGGTTCATTTCCTCTATATATACATACATATTTATATATGAGTGTGTTCACTCTAAACAGGTTCACAGACGCAGCAGTACGCTCAGCAGTATGTTTACATTCGATTCACTGATCTCGGCCAAAATGTTTGGTGCATTGCACATTCGCCGTTAGCGATGATAAGGGTAAGTTAATCTGGAAAGATATTAATATAGATAACTTCTCTGGGTTTTGTGTAGTCTGGCTGCATACAAACTTAGAGGTAAACTGGTGTATTTTCTTGGATACGCAGTATCTGCCCCCTTGCACAATAATGGGGTATCTGCAATACGTGTAGGCCTTCTGATAATTTAGTACATAGATTCGTTGTGACTGAGTGTGTACTTTAGTTTCTTAGCTCACTGGGTCTGATTATGGCACTAGATTTTACTCAATCACAGAGTTCAAACTGCAGGATCTTAGCTGTTTTTACATTTTATGATACAAATTGGACCCTGTGTGTGTTGGGTGCAGTGTGCGTGGGGTTGAATGGCTGCAAAGTTGCCAGATACGGGCATTTTGTATTCATTTGCCGAAGAAGACAAATTTTGGGTTTTCAAATTTTATGGGCCGAAGAGATATGAGCTACCCGGGCCAACAACATTTTTCGGGTTTTCTGAATGGCCTACCAATTCAAGAGAAATAATAGCCTAAAATTGCACTCAAAGGAACATTGATTTCAACAACCAGTTCCATGTTGTTCAGTCTGACATAAGGTTACTTATGTAGGCCTATGCATCGGTAAAATCACAGGACTTGTTTGACCACGTTTCACTTTCTAAAGATCAGCTAACAGACCCTGATTACCACAAATTAACAGTTTAATTGGTTCCCTTACCGAAATATCTGGACCAGATATAAGAATCCAGATCTAGACCCAGATCTCGAATATTAATCTGGGCCAGATCTGCTCCAGATCTGGAATTTATATTTGGCCAGATAAAAAATTGGGCAGATATAACTTGATATAAAATGAAGTTTTATATGGCCCATATAAAATTTTATCTGGCTAAATTTTATGGCATCCATATCTGGGCCAGATAAACTTCATCTGCATAATCTGGATTGACTAAATAACAGTAATATCTCGCTTTATATGGCTAGATAAAACTTTATGAATCTGCATATTGGGATAGTCTTTATATCAAGGTATATCTGGCTTTATATGGCCATGTAAAAGTTAATCTACATATCTGGATAGTTGTTATATCAAGGTATATCTGACTTTATATGGCCATATTTAAGGCTTGATATGGCCAGATTAAACCAGATATAAAGCCAGATCTGGGGTTGCCGATTATCCAAACAGAAACAGTTGTCATACTCTCGAAAGGCAACCAGCCTTTTGAAGAATGTGTTGTTTGTAATTAAGTCCATATGTTCCTGTTTCTATCTTGTGTACTTTATTTTCTTTTGACTGGAGTTTGATGACTAATGCAAGTGCTGTGTGAAAAGTTTTGTATACAATGTACTGTAAATGGATGTGGAATTATATCTTTGAGAAAGAAGAGTGTTACATAGGAAGGAAGTTGTACACCAGCATCATGTAGCCAGGATAGTATCAGTTGTTATTAATGGCAGCAACATCGATTACAGTTCGATGATCTTCCGAACAATGAAGAAATCGAGCGGGGCAGCCGAGTGTTGTGTTTAACTTTGTAGGTCATATGGAAAGGCATCAGTGCATGCCATCTGCACATCACAAGGGGACACTCTCGTAAGGTTGCACTCTGCATTTTACTGTATAAATTGTAAAAAAAAAAACAATTTCTACAGTTACAGTATTGGCATTTGATTATTTCAAATTCAATAGCAATAACATTTCTTTCATTGGCTTTAAACTATATACCAACTTTTCATGGCAAAATATTTTCAAGAAAACTTCGGAAAATATGTTGAAAAATTTATGACAGATTTACGTTTTGCACGTGTGTGTACAGTTGAATATATATACATACGTATATATAAGGACGAAACCGGTCGTAAAGTGGAATTTTTCTGGTGTGTTATTCTTTATTTATTTA
>KN882676.1:248367-267470 GCA_000934455.1 Apostichopus parvimensis
TGGGTATCATTGGAAAGCGAGTGTACAGAATACGATGATAAAGAATTTTTTTTTCATTTCATAACCTCTTTAATGACAAGTGAAACCCGGACCAGCTCGGCGAATTTCCGGTCACGTCTAAACTGTCGTCATCAGTTATCGATTCCTCTCCAAAGGTAACGGTAAAGTATTCGATGGTGACTGTAAAGAATGTGTGTGTATATGTTTCTGTTTCTGTGGAGGTCAAAGGTCGACAGAAGTCAAACACTTAAAACGTTGTAGAACAGGATATTAAACTTTAAAATGTTCAGCTGGGGTTATCTGTGTACTATTTGATATGTGGATTCATGTCATAGTGGGTATTAAATAAAACCGAATTTTTATTTCCCTGGAGGTCAAAGAGTTACAGAGGTCATCAGAGGTCAAAGTTATAAAACTTTGTGAGACATACAAAATAGCTCCAAAAGTAGCAGTTTGGATATAAACTTAGTACTTTTAGGGGATTCACGTTTTAGTTTAAATAGAGCACGGAACCCTGTATGCACAGTTATACATTAACTGCTGTCACATGAAAGGCATCAATGAGTCACAATGAAACCTGTTGGGGATTTTTAAGGGTTTTAAAATGAGTGGATATGGATATCAAGCTATCCCTTCATAAGTTAGCCTTGACCTTATAGTAAACTATGAGACTTCAACTAAATGTCCCTGTGGTACATTGTTGACTGTAGTGATGTTTTGCAGATCTGTTGTTACGCTGCTTTTCTCATCCTTTTCTTGCTTTTATCAGCATTTTATCTAGCATTTATCTAGCTTTTATCTAGCATTTATCAGTCACGTGGATATCTGTCAAATTACATCTGTCGCCAGAAAAGGTCGCCGATTTCTGGTTGTGTAACTGGCGATTTGTCTTTGTTTACTTTTGCCAAGGTGTACGTGAGCATTTTACCGACAGGCTGCAAAATCGTCAGCCGTGAGTTAATTCTGTGCATTGTGTTCGTTTCGGTTGGCTCGCTGTTTTGTTCGTGTTTGTAATTTGAGCAATTTTGCATTTGTCATATTGAAAAGAAAAAAAAAAATCTTTATTGTAAAAATAGGTCAAATTTGTAGTTTGGAAAAGGTCATAGTATGGTTGGTATAAGTCAAATGAAATGGTACTAATGGAAACATTTGCTTTAAAAGGCTATGTTTATTTGGTGTGCTGTAAACCATGCGTATGGCGGGCAGTGCCAAACTTTAAAGATTTTTACAGTATAGGCCTCAAACTATAGCATGCCAAAATTGCTAGAAGTTTTCAAAACATACTTTCCTGGAGGTCTTTACTCTCCAAATTGTTCTCAGACATTTTTAAGGAACACATAAGATGACTGAATGTCCCAGTGAGGACAAATTACCTCGAAGGTTGTAATAAAAACAGCTTCAGAATTTTGACCAAAGGTGACCATATTTGAATATCTAGCATATTTGTGGCCAATACAGCATACCTTTAATCGTATAATTGATACACAGACCCTACATTGTGTGTAACATATTTTCTTCTCTACTTTTTGCAATTTTTGATAAATGATTTATTATTTTACTCCGTTCATAGGGAAATTGACAAGAAAAATTAATACTGTAACAAAAAAAAAATACAAAAAAATAATACTATGCAAAGAGTTTTACAAATACTGAAGTTGCTTTTATTTTCATAATGTAGGTTTCTGTTAGGTGGTTTTTTTCTTTCCTTCCCTTAGCAAGAAAATCAGTGTAATTATGATTTTTTGTTTCTACACAGAGAAAATCAAATTTTCCCATTTTAAGTTTCCCCATTCATTTTTTATTTTAAACAGAGCCAGAGAAAAAAGAGACGAAGCTGTCAAGTATCTAGAAAGGGCTATTATCTTAAGAGAAGAAATCGAACTGCTTCTAGAAAAAGGGGTGGTCAAGCAACATCCTACAACGGTATGTTTCGTTACTTCGGTGTTAAACATAAAGTGCTTCTTTTAAGCTTAAGAATAACTTTTAGAAAGAAGTTTAGTCTTTGATATGTGCATTGTTCAAGAGAAGAGAACAAAATGAGTGATATCAATGTTTATACAGTCATACCAGTTTTCAAGATACCTGTAAAATTGGCACTAATTACATTGATTAATTAAATTAATTACATTGATGACGACCATGATGATGCTGGCTCCTGCAGTGCAGGCTTAATTGTTGATCTTAATTTGTTGTTTCATTAATTCTAATAATAACTCAACCAAAACATGTGCCCGAAACTTCATATTAAACAACAGAACACCATTGGATGATACTCAATACCATTTGACCTTTGACCGAGTTGTGATCGATTGTAAACATGCTACCTTCAGGCCGTAAGACTCTTGCGTTTGTCCCATAGAGTTTTCTGTTGCATCTGCTAGGATCTGATCTAATGGTCTGTGTCTTTAAAGCATTAATTGACTTGAAATAATTAATTAATTAATTAAGTTTTATTAATTAATTAAGTTGTTTAAATGCGGCTATTTCTCGAGAATTAAAAGTGGTATAGAGACACAAGCTGGACTGATTACATATTTAAAATAAGTAGTAGTAACTGGGTAATGACGACATCATTGTGTTTCTTTGTTTTGTTCTTTTCATTGCAAACTTCAAAACCAGATTAAAACAATTTTATACACAAGTTTTAAATCTTCAGAAGATGAATTGGGTCAAAATTTTAGGCCACGTGACATATCAGGTTGGAGTATTTTGTGGTTTCTAATATTATATTACCATCAGCTGATTCAAATAAGACTCCCTCGCTAAGGATCGTGTTGTTTTGCTACGAGCACCAAAAAGTAGTCACTTCATGGAAAAAATAAATGTAATGAAATGAGCCTGCAATAAGCCTTTATATTCATAATAAAAAAAAATCGGAATAGATTCTAATATGTAAATAAAGCTTCGCCTTGCTGCATAACTGATGTCATAATGTATAGGATATATGTATAGGGCAACATAGGGCAAGAAGCCTACCATGCTTCCTGACACTTTAATCTAACAACTGGAGGCACATATCACAATAAGTGTCTGTCACCTGCTTAGGCCAACACCTGCTTAGGCCAAGAAGCCTACCATGCTTCCTGACACATTAACCTAACAACTGGGAGGCACATACCACAATTAGTGTCTGTCACCTACTTAGGCCAACACCTGCATATGGTAGCATACACCTTTGAAAGCCCCATTGACTTACACACTAAATCACAAAGTAATGTGGGCTCTTAGTCTATATAGAAGTTCTCACTAGCTAAACGCTACCCATCAATGGATAGCTGACAAGTTGGCCATTCATGGCACCATCAATTTTCCATATCATGACCATGCAGATTTTTTTCGCCATCAGAGCCTGAAGTTTTCGCCACTTGTTACAAACCTCTTCACTCAGTAGTAAACACATTTTGTGAGGTGCTCCTGGGCGGAGGCCTAAAGGGATCTAAAATTGCCTCAATTGACCCAATTTTTGCACCACATGTACCTCCATTCATGCTCTACAACATGAAAGTCACCAAGAAACAGATCCTAATTGATAACAGGTCAAAAAAAAAGCGGATGGATATAGATTCTAAAAGGAGTATGCCACCTTAGGCCAAGAAGTCGACCATGCTTCCTGACACATCACCCTAACAACTGGAGACACATATAACATTGAAGCATCTGTCACCTACTTAGGCCAACACCAGCTGCTTAGGCCAAGTAGCCTACCATGCTTCCTGACACATTACCGTAACAACTAGAAACACATAATCACAAATAACTAGTGTCTGTCCTTTATATATTTACATTTTAGTTTTGTGTATTCTTTAGCTTGTCACAGAAGTTGAGAGCTACATGAAAGTGATTGCCGAGTATCAAACAACCATCGATGAGAAATTAAATGAACTAAATCACAAGAAGGTAAGACATTTGAATCTTTTCTGGTAACTATATGGGGTTATTTTCTCTAAGCAGATATTTTTCTAGCTATATACTCAAATATGTATTACTTGATGCAGAGGAACGTTTAGGTATATCACTTGAATCAACCTCCAGCCCCCAACATTGTATTTTCAATGAGTGATCACGTTTTCTAGTCTCTCTTATTATTTAGTGGTATTTAGTTTATATCAGTTTCAGTTTATTTTTATCAGTTTTATCAGTTAACAGTTTATATCATCCTCTGTGGAGATGCAATAAGAGCCACATTACATCAAATAAAAGTGAAGAAAGCAAACGGAAAAAAGAACACAGTGACTGCCAAAGAAACAAAGGCAATTAACTGATGTACAGGAGGGGTAAGAAAATAGAAAAATGGAAAGAATGGGACAAAAGCTTCTTGGAACAGATATTCTTAGTGAAACACTGTGCGAACATTTCTGTATAAACTTCTTGTAAGGTTTTTTTGTTTTGTTTTTAAAACAAAAAAACCAATCCTTGTTTCCCTCAACTTATGCCATGCTTGTTGTAGAAACTTGATTACTTTACCACCAAACAAGAAAGAATGGGTACATTTAACTGTTAATTTTAATTTATACCTTCAAAGTTGAATAAACCAGAGCATGGTGGCCAATTGGCTAAGGCGTTGGACTCGTGATCCATGGATTGCTGGTTCGATTCCTGCCTAGTTCATTATGTTGTGTCCTTGGGCAAGATGCTTTATCTCACTTGCCTCTCTCCACCCAGGGGTTAAATGGGTACCTTTGAGGTAACTTGTCATTGGGCGCAGTATATAACTGCTGCCGACTGGAGGTATCGTCTCTGGGACAGGTTATCATTGACCAGGGGTAATATAATTTGCGCCTTGAGCGCCTTATTGACTTAAGGCGGATTTGTGCGCTGTATAAATCCACATTATTATTATTATTATTATTATTAAGGGGCCTGATTTGAGAGTTAATGGCAGATCTATGCCATTGTGAGCAATGGATAACCGACGGAAAGCTGCTGTTGGCGTAATTCAAAAGGCCGGATACCGTGTAAAACGAAATTATACAAGAAGGTGGTCATTATGTGTAAAACATAACATTCTGAGATTAGCAGGGAATTGAGAGTGGTGACCTGTTGTGATTAGAGTTTCAATATGAACCTGGATACAGTGTTAATGTATGTATACTCATACTTTGGTGGGAAAGTTTGCAAGTCATGTGTGTGTACGCAGGACCTTGCCAACCACTCGGATCCAAACAACCGGAGCAGCGACAGAAAACCGTCTATCTCCGTAGAACTTGGTCCTCGAGTTATAATGCGCTAATACTAGCATGGAATCACGACTCGGGTATCTGTCGTAAATAAGGGTTCAATATTAATCTGGATTACAGTGTAAATGTGATAAGTCGATACTTTTTGTGAACATTTTTTGAAAAGTTTTTTTTGAACATTTTTTGAAAAGTGTGACCCTTACCCCATCACGAGATGACCACAGCTCGTATCCACAGAAGAGTAATGTAACATTGTAATAATTTGAAGAGCTTGAAGGAATTACCAAAAGCTATCGGTGCTGTGGTTTTGTCATTTCAGATATGTGCAATCAGTGTCAGAGAGGCCCTGCATCGGACCCGGCTCGAGCTAGAGAAATTCGAGGAGACTGCCGGCTTGGAGCGAGACATCCGAGGCATCAGCTTGTCCTCAGATGGTGAGAACTGGCCGGTAACCATGGCAACACATTTAAGATGAGATAACATCAGTTGATCAGTTCATATTCTTGAGGAGATTACATAAAACTATCGGCACAGTCTGTTCTGGCAATTTTATCGCCTCGGTCATATGCGGGATCTCGTCAAACCATAAGTAGAGAGTGTTATTGAATAATAGGACTTTTTAGTTTATTGGCAGGTTCTAAATAAAACTTGCCTTGAAGAGTAACTGTACTATAAAAACATTTTTATTGATGACGTCTCCTTTTTTTTTCCTTTCTTTTGTTGTTATTGACAGAATCTGTCTTTCAGGTTTGTTATTCTTGAGACAACTTTGACTTTTCTCTTTCTTTTATCTCCCTCAGTTTTCCACGAAAATTCTCTTCCTAAAGAATGGCAAACTGTCCAGCAGTTAGTGACAGTGGTGAGTACATTAACATCATTTTTATCATTATTGTCGTTGTTGTTTTATTTCCCCTGATGAAGCTCAAAGGCATTGAAGACACGCCCCAAACCGTGTGCCGCGCTCTGAAAAAGTTGACTTTCCTTTGCTTGCAAATGACGTTTTCTTCTTGTTGCTACAAAATGCAGACAGTAATGAAACGTGATACCTTGTTATCTTTTATCTAGACCTGAGATGTCCACGCTGCTATGTACACTGTGTTGTGGGTATTGACCGTAGCTGTATGTATTGACTGTACACGAGTGTCTAATTACCGACAGTAGCAAGCTGTGTGTGTATTTTCTGGGATCGATACCGGCATGAGACGTTCTTTGTGCGCAAGTCTTCACACCCATTAAGTATAGTAGCATAACAGAGAATCTATATGCCTTCTGACAGGCCTGTTACCAGAAGAAGCCTGTTCACTATTTGAAACTTTAAATTTCCCACTTTCTGACGGTTTATGCATTTATTCTTACTTATTTTATCCCCCTTTCTTTCTTCTTTTTTTTTTTAAACACTACAGGCAGTCAGAGAAGAACCAGAACTCCAGAAACTTCAACAAAACTTTCGAGAGGAAGTCTCGAATTTGTGCGAGGGCAGAAAAAAATCGGCAAGTGCGGAGAGGCCGAGGTCAAAGGTCAAACAGACCAAGCAGAGACAGAGTGCTCCAGAACAACAATGGGTGAGAAAATCAAATCTGAAGGGGGCGAGGCTTTAGCTTTTATGAAATATATTTCATTGATATACAATCACTGGTCAATTGTTTATTTTATGATATTCTTTTTAATAATCTTGGTATATTAAGAGAGGATGGGGCAATGTTGTAATACCTGGTCATGAAGCAGTCACGACCCTGGAGAAAAGTTGTTCATCTGTGGTATGTCGCTTCTAAAGTTGTATTCTTAAAGATCTGCTTTTAATATTGGCTCCAATTATAGCTTGCTATAGCTAGGAAAAGTCTTGTGGTTACGTAATCGACCCGCCAGGGTCATTAATCGACCTCAGGCTCTAAAATTAGCCAGCGTAGCTTCTTAGCACCATTAGGCTCTTTGTGTAAACACTGTGTGGAAGTATGTTCATGTCTACAGTGTAGTTAACTGTACAGCGTTCACACAAAGACCATCATACAAGAAAAAATATGTGGCAGGCGTTTCAGACTAATCGGTAAAAAGGATGTCATCTTATGACCAAGACAGATAGATTACATAATCTCAAGAAACTTTTCCATGATAGCGTGCTATAGTTGGGGTCTGTACAGCAGACCATTAAACGTTGATACTGTCAGGTAAAACTACACCACTGAAAGAACAAAACAAAAATTAGTAAGACGAATATCAGTCAGTTCTCCCATCAGGGATATAGTTTAGCAAAAGATAGGGTTCTTATACACAAGATGCAATTAGATGCCATTTTAAAGCTTTCTTATGCACCCCCCCCACAGTCAATCAATCAAGTAGAGTAGTCACTTTCTCAATCCAAAAGGGACAACTCTTTTTTGACTCAATCGACAGGAAGACAACCACCAGGAAGACAACCACCAGGAAAGGGTCGGATTCTTGCGTCAGGCATTCCAGGAGAAAAGACCTGGTGAACACTATCAGAGTATTACCATCCAACTGAAGAAAAAGATTGCTCTACATTTTGACCAGGTAAATAAAGTAAATAATGAGACGGTTTTTCATTTGGTTCTATCGTAAAATAATAATTTGTTTTCGTGTTCTACGAGTAGACTTGCTTTTTTACAATGATTTTCTTTGAAAGGAAAGTCAAATATTATTATCTTTAATAGACTAGTGTGGATATGTCACACAATGCATGTTTAGGAACTGCAAGATCGCCTGCAGCCAGGCTGAATAAACATCAGGAAAGAAAAGAGGTAATCTTGACAGACCAGCAGTGTAATAAACTGTAGTGTCTATGGCGTGTTGAAATTGCACAGCAAAACCACACAATAAAATAACCCTATGCAGCCTGACTGCCAGATGCTGCAGCCCCCCCCCCCCCTTGACCTCCTTCTTTTGACCACCAGTGCCTACACGGTGTCAAAATAGATCGAATAAGTCTTGAAGACACTTGAAGCCTAGTCTATAGCTCTATATACTTACGTATTATTTCATTTCATCGACTATTTTGTATCTCAATGTAAAAGCTACCACAGTCAGAACGACCATGATGGCTTCTAGCAAATGACGACCAAGTGACTCGATTGGTTGCGGTGTGGTTGTCACAAAATTGTGGGTCGTTAATATTATATTTCACATGACCTGGCCTAGACTTTCCGTGAAATTTACAAAATTTAAAGGGTGTGAAGACTCGCGCAAAAAGAAACGGCTAATGCTGGTAATCTGACCTAGTTTCGAATGAGGTGTAACAGAGGTGTTAGACACCACCATCGATCCCAGAAAATCCGCACACAGCTTGCTACCTTCGGTAATTAGACACTAGTGTACAGTCAGTACATACAGCTGCGGTCAATATCCACAGCACAGTGTACAAACGATACATGCAGTGATGGACATCTCAGGTCCAGCTAAAGATAACAAGGTATCATGTTTCATTACTGTCTGCATTTTGTAGCGACAAGCAGAAAACTTCACTTGCAAGCAACGGAAAGTTAACTTTTTCAGAGCGCGGTTTGGGGTGAGTCTTCAATGCCTTTAAGAAAAAAAAAATGTATGTACAATATAACAAATTAATGTGAAATCTCTCTCGAAAGATCTCGACGATTATAGCGACCAAACGTGTAAAATGTAGATCGCATGCCCCCAGTAGTTTATATCTACAACTCAAGACCTCGGATCTCTGGAGAGAACAATTCCCCACATCCACCATTCTGATTTATATCGTCGTTTTGCTCCGTAGATGTTGTACCTGCTGACGGAGAAATATCTACCCAGGGGTACGTGGACCGACCAGGTCTGGTTGTGCTACGAGAGGTGCATTTTCCCAGATTTGTTTACACCGTACATTTTGAAACTCTACCAGGTGAGTGAACGGTGCAGGGTTTTTTTCTTAAAATAATGCTGTGCGTCCCTGTAAAATTATGTTTTGGGAGGCAGAATATAAAAAGGTTTGAAACTTGTTTACCAAAAAATTGAAATTGTAGTCAGTCTGTAGTCATACTGGTTACTCTTGTATAGTTAACCTGTGTTCTTGCACTTGCCTTCTTGTACTCACTTTGTACTCGTTCTTTGACTCATGCTAGACTTGGATGTCCAGTCACTTCAATTGATGAGCCCTCTCTTATTTCAGCAGATGGTCTGACAGGTTCTGAAAATATTAAAATGAATTGTTTTGGAGCATTTTCTTCGGGGTGGGGGGGGGGCCAATATGAACAAATTCATTTAATCTTAAATGGGCAGATTTGCATCTCATGAAAAAATGCAAAAAATAATAATTCTGAGGTCATCCAGCAGTTTATTTGCTTCTCACCATTTTTTGATCTTCCCCCTGGTTCAATTTTCCCAATAAAAAATTTTTTAAATTTTTTTTTAAATTCTAGAATGCCTATCGTGAAAAAACTTGTCTGTTATCAGACGTACTCCCTAAGATAACGGTGGAAGATTTGGAGCTGGACAAGGAACCATTTGTGTTGAACATATTAGGATTGTACACGGGGGAGAAGGAAGAGATTCAAATGCAAGACAAAGGCATTGACATACCGGAAAAGAAAAAAGAGAAAATGGAATTGAGCTCGCCCCTCAGGGAAGGCGAAGTTCGCATGAGGAGAGCACGAACCGCCCCCTCGGAGCACCGTAAGATGCGACGGAAGACGACCTTCATAGACGGCCTTCTAATTCTGCCTCCCGTGAGGTCTCAAAGCTTTACTGCCAATTCCTTCTATTACCAGGACCAGTTATGTTCACCCTCGACTCTCGCTAGAAACCATTCCAAAAACCTCGGGGGAGACGTCAACGAGAACGAGATCTTAGAATCCGTCGACTCGGGCATCTCGGGAGACTCTTACACGGGCGTCCAGGGGGTCATGATACCGACCCTGAAGAGGCTCCATCGGTCGTCCATGTTCCTACGGGAGCATATCGAGGGGCTGGAGGTGGGACAGGACGCCGTAGATACTTTAACCGAAAGCCGGGATAAATCGTCCGGCGGCACGGAGCGAACAGCCGAGCCGAAGAAGTTGCTGAAGATTAACGTAGAACAATTTAGAAAACTCTATAAGACAGCGATCAGTAGCTTTTCGGAGGTGCCGAAGACACCGGTGCCGATGAATAAGTTGGTGTGGCTGAATAAGTGCATTAATCAGATTGTGACGATTGCCCAGAAACAAGCCCAAGATATTCAGTGTGAGTATATATAGAAAGAAAGCATTCATGCATAAAATTTTGGAAAATCGGAAAAAAAAGGAATTCCATTTATCTTAAAAATTATGCCAGTGTAGTTGCTATAAAGATGGAAATGAGACACATTGCTATATGATAATAATGACTGTTCTCCCTACCCCTCCCCTCTTCTCTCCTCCCCACCCCCACCCCCACTTCTCCCCCATTGCTAAATACTGCCATCAGATCATATGGTAAAGATGTTATACCTGGGATGCATGAGTTTAAGTTGTGGATATTGCCCAGAAACTAGCACGGTAAATCACTCATTATGAGTATATTCAAACTACATACAAATTTGCTAAATAAAAAGAGGACATTTTTCATTTTAATTTGATTATATCAGCATAGTTTGATATACATGGAAATAAGACACATTGCTTTGATGGTAGTCATTATTGTCCCCTTCCTCCCCCCTACCTCCCCCTTCCTTCCTCACCTCCCAAAATAGTTCAAACATCACTTGTAAGTGTGTCTAATATGCTAAAATCCACCAGTGTCGCATAAACATAACAGTGGCACAATCTCGCTGTACAGATCACTCGTCACCAGAATGGCTAACTGCGAACTGCAGAGAATCAATCAAGCAATCAAATTGCAGCGGTCTCGCACCTCGCGATCTAAACTTCAGAGCGCAGCGGAACATTTCCGCCTCCGATAAATCGTGGCCCTTTCACGGAGCAAAATTCCTCTACCGTTAGCAGACAAAAAAATATATGATTGGGAAATAATTGTTGATTTTTGTTGTTGTCATTGTTGTTGTTTTGTTTAATGACAGTTGTGTTACAAATTGACTTTCTTTGGTTTTTTGTTTTTGTTTTTGCCATTTTCAGGTGGGAAGCAGTATCTGTTGTCTGGGGATGAAGGTCTCACAGCTGTCATTCTCTTTCTAATTCATTGCGATACAGAAGTCGTAGCTAACGTCTATAGCCACCTCTGTTTCTTAGAACATTACATCCCTCCCTTCTTCAGTAAAGGAGAGTTTGGTTTCACCATAGCGCAATTCATCAGCGCTTATCAGTTCATATTCACGACAGGAGAGCGCTGCCGTGCCCCTCAACAAAATATCTCTGTGACGATGTGGGCAACGTGCTGATGTTTGTTTCGAGCACTGCGGAAAAAAAAAACCCCAAAAAATGCAATAATCTTGTTTTGATGAGAGTCAGAAGTTTCGTACAAAACTCAACCTCGGCTAGTCAGTCTAACGTTGTAAGCTTACCCGACATGTATTGATGTGAAGGGTTTTGACACAGTTCACACGCTTTTCTTCTCTGTCGAAGACTATGTTATGAAATATCACTGTTGGCATTCCTTATAACCAATTCGAATCTCAACAGTGAGGGGGTGACGCCCTTCCATATCGGTTACATTTTTCGGGCCATTGCTACAACCCCCCAAATCAAATTGGGCTCCTATGCCCATGTGAGTGGGGGTGGAATGGTGTGTCTGTCTCATAAGAAGACATAATTAGTCCATATACACAAAATGATATTGAGTTTAAGATCACACAGTGTCGAGACAAACCTTTATGGACCATTATTCAGAAGTTGGCAAAATTTGATACAAAAGTGAATACTAAATCTTTAGGAAGTAACTCAAAACAGTAGAAGTTGTTTGATAAAATTGACTGTGAGCTACTTTTAGATGATACAAAAGTTCCCTCCGTTGCAACGGGTTTACACCACTGCAACCTGTTAATTAAGGCAGAATAATTACTAGATTAAGAAAAATCGTTAGCTCCGAAAGTCAATTGTAGATGACAAAGACATTCATTTGTAAGTTGCAAGGGAGGAGTCATTTCTGTTTGTGTGTTCAGATGGTGCTTCATTATTCAAGGCTGTTCCATTTTTTCTTTTGTATTTATTAGATCAGTTTCATTTGATAAACAGTTCCTTTTATGCTAATACCAATGTATAAGACAAAATTGGTTCCTATCTTTTAAAGTTTTACCTTATTTTTGCACCCTAAATAGTTTACTTTGATCATATGCTCAACATGTTTCAAAACATGAAAAGACAGAAAAAACAAAACTACCATTTTGGGTTTAATAAGCCTGGAGGCAATTCTCGAGCAGTGTGTTCAAAGTAACAAAATTCTCTTTAGGTATAGTTTGCCTGTCATCCAAACATGAATTTGTAATTTCCTGAGGAGTCATTGCTCTCTTGGTTCTTTCAGAGAGGCTGGTAGCTGTTTATAACACACCCGTTTCACTTTTTATTTCGCAGCCAGTGCTATAGTTGGGGTCACAATTAGAAGAAATGAAACCTTAGCATCCCGGGCTGAGGCAATTCGGGGGTGAGGGGGGTCGAATCTTGGTCACTTAAAGTGGGATCTTGGTCTCAGACAAATCTACAGTCTTCCAAATGGTACCAAATCGAAATTGAGCTTTGATTGATATCCCCCGACTGTCTGTGTACAATATCAGCCCTCTCAGCTTTGCTCTCTTGGACATGTGGATGCTTGGACATGTGGATGCTTGGACATGTGGTGCTTGGACATGTGGTGCTTGGACATGTGGTGCTTTATCGTGACATAAAACAAAAATTGCCTTCTAGGCTGATTTATATATTTAAGCACTACTTATTTTGCTCAAGCGCAATACGCTCATTTCAAAATACCAAATTTTTTCCGGATCAGTGGAAATTTCAAAGAATTTCATTTCACTAACGAACTCCGTTAAATGACTGTAACAAAAAAGCTATTCAAGTGAAAGCAAATGGCATTGCTTTTAGTAGAAATGGGCTTAGATATTCAAAAGAAACATCAAGTATTATTAAAATTTCAATTTTTTAATAAGATAGTCAGTACTATAATAGAACCTGTTCTAAGGAAGTCAATTTTGAACAGTGTCTTCCTTATGTATGACATCAGGCCTGCTTTCAAAATATTAATATTAACTTTTTAAAGAAAAATCCAGTTTTTATTTTGATAAACTTATCTCAGTTTCTTCCACACTTTTCCGTTGATATTGGATAGTTTTGCACATAGAAGCTTGAGTTTGATGTTCTTTCAAAAAAAAAAGAAAAAAAAAAAATCTGTGAAGGTCTTGATTTTCTTAATTTATAATTGTAATAATAGAAATAATGTATCATATATCATAGAAAATTTTATTAATTCTGTATAAATATTATGTAATATATTCAAGTGCCAATACCATTTTTAATTTTTTTTTTAATTTTTATATAAATAAACAGTGGATTGAAAACCTAGGTTAGAGTGCTTCTAGGAGATATCAGTAATACAGGCAGGCATACAGTGAGAATGTGACAAACACTTCCCGTGTGGTACTATAACGTGATTGAAGAATTGTTTGTTTACTTTTCTTAGTTTTTTACTTGGAAAAGAAAAGCTATATTGTTTTGGTAGTTAATGAAAGAAAAACATTTATTTTTATAAATTATTAATAATAAACACTGGATTCAAAACCTAGGTTATAGAGCTTCGAGGAGATGTCAATATTAATACAGGCAGGCATACAGTGAGAACATGACAAACACTTCCCATGAGGTACTGTGTTTACAGCACCTGAGTAAATAGGAGTTTTGACACTTTTTTTCTCTATAATTGGTAAAAAAAATGTAACTAAATGTCTGTATGTTCATTGCAGCTCTCGTACAATAAAATACAAAGCTACATTCGTGATCAGTGATGTAAACAGGATTTCAAAGATTGGTTGGTTCATGAACCTATATTTGGGGGGGGGGGGGCAGGCGGGTATCCGCACTCAGACTGGTCTAATTTTTCCCTGAATGGATTTTAAAAATGAAAAAACAAAAAACAGGTCCACTGAAGATGGAAGTGGAGTGGAGAAGACCACTTGGTCCCCTCTGCCCCCTCCCCCCCCCCTCTGCCTCCCTTTATGCATACCACTGTGCATGTGATTGTTAATGTTTGGTCTGCGAATTGAAAGTGAAAGACTCAACTTTAAACTAGAGGGTATACCCGTTAATGCTCAGTTAGGTCTGCCACGATCGTTTAATTTGATAAAACAAGAAATTGACATTTTGCTGTTGTGTATTTACTCAGAAAAAGACGTGTATTGTAAAAGTTCGTGATATTACTGGACAGGATTATTCATCAGCTGTTTGGAATGTATGGAAATATATAAGAATGAATTTTGAGAGAATCATTCAAGTTGATAGGTCTTGTACATTTTATAAATCAATAAAATAACTTTTAAAACATGTTCGTCTTTCCAAAAAAAAAAATCGTTTGGACTTGAAGCATACCAAAACATATGAGCCATGTTGGTCTTATTCGATATTAACTTTGTATCATCGTTCAATGCCCGTTATTGTTTGTGACCATGAAACCTATTATTATTAAGTCAATGTTTTACATTCATTCCTCAAAGATGACAACTTCATTATTTTGCAGTTTTCTGTTAAAACAGTAATAGTTGAAATGTGCATTTTCTCGTAAATTTTACTCTGGAAAGTAGTGGCAATATATATTGAAATATTTTACATAGAGGTAGATGGATAATTGGGCTGAATAGCAGCCATGTTTATTCTTAATTTTTAAATATAATTAAAACTAAATTATGAGAGGGAGTTATTATGTTTTTTGCCATTTTGTGGACTAACTCACAACCAATAACTGGTCCTCAAAAGACTATAATTTTGTGATACTGAAAAACCTTTCATGTTTCGTCCATATGGAAGTGGAATTAAAGAAACAAGTTGAAGTTGTTCTTGGCTGGGGTGAAAAAAAGTTTTCTTCGATTTTGTAATGTACAAGTAAACCTCCCTGCCAATTTTAAATTGTATAAAACATTTTGTTATAATTCACATTGCCATGGCTGTATTCCATGTAAAAAATTGATATATAATTTGTTTTGTGGATGACTTTGTTAACATTTGACCAGACAGTGACTTGAATTCCAAACAGTTGAAATAAATGGTGTTGAACACCAGATAAGAAAAGATGGGTGTTGATGTCTTGTTCCTTTGAACTTTTGGCTGTTTCTTCAGTACTCATCTAAGTTTATTTTCAAAGAGCATAGAATACTGCAAATTTGCACATTCTCAGTGATCCTATCGGTCAATTTATTTAATACATGTAAGCAGAATTTTATGTGAAAATCCCTGACCTACCCACTTTCTGGGTTGTGTAGAATGAAAAAGGTGTAATCACTGATAAACACAGTTCACACAGGAACTGCTACCTCTGACTAGCACATCACCCCTCCTTCCACATACCCCTCACTCCCAGCCCCCCCCCCCATAAAAAAGTTTAATAACAAGGATTACCATCAAGTGCTGGTCACTCTTTTCAAGTCCTATTCTAGATTGCTCTTTAATCCATATTTTTTAATATGTATCTTTTTTTTAAGTGATTTATGTTATTGGTTTTGTTGAATTCCATTATTAATTTTGTATAAGGGAACAACACATTCATGATTTGAATTTCGTTTCAAAATCTTGGATAAGCACTGGGTCCATAAAAATTACACAATTACGCAAAGGTTTTTTTTCTTTTTTTTCCCTTTCTTTTAAGCAAGTTTTTGTTTCAGCTAAAGGTTTCTGTAGTAACAAGCCAAAATTCAAATTTTATGACTATTTTTCTCTTTGTTTCCTTACAAAAGAAAGGGATTTTTACAGCCAGTTTCGTTAAATATTTACATAACACCGTTTACTGAATATTTGCATGATAAAAAAATTTGACACAAAATGTAAGTGCTTCCTAAATTTACAAGACAAACGAAAAAGAAAAGGACAAAGATGTTTCTCTCTTTTCATCTGTATTACTTGATTATCATTTTTAATTTACCATATATACATGTCAGAGGGTATTGAAATATATTTAAAAAAATACACATCAAAATATGAATAAACAGGAAGGCTAATTTTTTTTTTTTTTTTACATCAATGTGTTTTGGATAAATACATATGGACGGAAGAAATGCTACTGGTTCCTGAAATTTTACCTAAATTATAAATGGAAGGTATCAAATTTGTTAGTAGATGAAAAGATTCAAGGTGTTCCAAGGATTGCTCCATTTTACGAATTGGTGAATAAAGTTACTTTTCACTTTCAGGGTAAAACAAACGATTGTGTCACTGTAACCAAATAATGACATTTTAGAAATCAGTTAAAGAGAATCACGTCCTCACATGTCACAAGTTTTTTTATTTCCGATGTTATTTATGTTATGAATATGCTTCATCGTGAAAGATTATTAAAAGAAACAAGTTAGTTAAGATGGCCCTTTGTATAACCTGTTTGCAATAATAAAAGTTTTACTTGGTGACATTTGAAGACAGATGAATATGGATTGGTTAACACCAAAAATGTCATTAATGCCATTCAAGTGAAAAATGGCTGATACTTTACAAAGATACTAAATTCATCCAATAAAATAGCCCCAAAATATTGAAATTGGGGGTGTTACTAAAGCAAGTACTGCAACAGCTACAAATGCTACAAAACTATTTTCAGTATAAAGCTGAGGTTCCCGGTATTATTGTTGTATGGAACAGCATTATCATTACGAGAGCTACGCATATAAGCCAAGATGTATAGTATTGTGTGCGCTGTGCCATACTATTAACCTTGGCATATTTACCTTGGCATATTTAAGATGGTCCCAGGGAAGTCAAACTTGAACGATTCAATCAATGTGAGGAGGAGACTTCATAGATGGAATGGTGCGTACTTATCATTACAGATACTATAGCAGTACCATATAGTGTCTCTACATACGACTGGTCTGAGACAGTTATTAATCGTTTTATATTTCATTCTAACCAACCAACCGGACAGGATCTCATCGATGTCTTCCTTATTCTGCAGCTTGTTCGACTGGGGCTTCCTCCGCCTTCTTCTCTTCTTCATCAGCAGGGGCATCTGCAGGGGCATCAGGCTGGACATCGGTAGGGGCATCATTAGGGGCATCATTAGGGGCATCAGGCTGGGCATCCTCTGTTTTGTCCTCTTCTGGGGCAGGTGCATCATCGGCCTCCTTATCATCGGCGCCGTCAGTAGGGGCATCCGCATCGGCTGGCTTCTCCTCTGTCACTGGCGGTGCCTCTTCCTGTTTCTCCTCAGACGATGCCTCTTCACCAGCAGGGGCACTTTCCTCTGTTGGTGCTTCCTCTGCAAAGATACAGATTTGTGCAACTATTTCGGTAACCTCTCGTCGGAAATCCCTTCCAAATTTAATTAGTGTATTTAAAGTTGATGAACAACAGAAAACTGAGTTGGGAAATTACAACAACTGGAAAACAGCAAAGTAACTTTTATGCTAGTATGGAGAGGGGCAGGGATGAGGGGCAGGGATGGGGGATTTGAATCCCTCTGCCAACCAAAGATCTGTCCGGTCTTTTCCAGCAAATTCAACGAGGCTTAGTTTCAAGGAAAGAGGGAAACGAAAGAAATACAGAGGAGACATGGAAACAGCGAAAGAAATATGATTACCTTGTTTCGTTTCTCCTTCTTCAGCGGTGTCCTCCTTTTCTGTTTTCTCCTCCTCCTCACCACCGTCATCATCTTTTGCATCCTCTCCATCCTCCTGCTTTTTCTCTTCACCTTCGTCACCACCAGCGTCGGAAGGCTCTTCGGTTTTCTCTGCCAATAATTTGTTTCCTGTTTCTTCTTCAGCAGTTTGTTTTCTCTCAAGAGGTAACTCTATATTTTCTTCTCCTTCTGCTCCTCCTTCACAAAAAAAATAAAAATAAAATTAGGACTATTTCAGAAATGATTTTATTTTAAAAAACATAACAAATGGCCAAAACATTTTAGAAGGCATTCTGTTTGCTTATGTAAATAAACGGCTCCGCTTTTTCCTCTTTTTTGGGGCATTTTTTCACGGCTTTGATGAAAGAAAAACAAATATGTGTATAAGTATATATAAACAGTTTTATTTATATATATAATTATATATATAAACAATTTTATTGATATATATATTATATAATGTAAATAAAACTGTTTAATGCATTAACAGAAGATGAGTGGGAGAGGATACAGGTGGTACAAAGTAAGTAAAGCATATATATGGTTTGAAAGCTAAATGCACCGATAAATTTTATTATAAATGCACCGATAAGTTTTATTATGAATATATGCCGAATATCCAAAATAAAAATTTAAACAATAAATGTAGCAAAATATTAGAGCATTTAATTTTCTCTAGACTGGGCAGAAATTGTAGTCAACAGTTGTAACTCTTTGTAATTCAGTGAAAAATAATATGGGGACATTGTATCAGTTTTGCAACTGTACTAGAACAGTTATTTACTCCCAATAATCCTAAACAAAGAAAGACTTTATGAAAGACCTTTTCTTCATTAGGATTTCAACCTCAAATTTGGGTACGATCTTATTCCTGTGAAGTTGACAAATTCCTGTCAGTTTTCTCTATAGAAGAAACATTACGACACATCGCCCAGTTAGGACACTAAGTAAGACACCAAACTTTATCACCATAATAAACTGAGCCCATTTCTTCCCCCACCCATGCTCCCCTTACCCCCCCTCTCCTCACCCCACCTACCTTCCACTAGTTCTGCCTCTTATAATAACACAACAATACTGTTTTACAAACAGACAACAAGGTTAAAACATGATGCCATAAATTAATTCTTTTTGCAAAATTAGTAGATTCATCCAGAGGATATGAAGTACTTCATTGAAGACCAGGTGAACTGAAATGAATGATAAAGCTTAAGACAAGAAAAGTGACAAATATAGATAATGGAATGA
>KN882676.1:267814-280302 GCA_000934455.1 Apostichopus parvimensis
ATATCATATAATGAATATTCATATATTTTTAAAATTAACCATCGTGACTGGTTAAGAGGAATGGAAGGAGTTGAAATTATTGATATGATGAACGTTGATATCAAAGGTCTTTGAATAAACAAACAAATGAAGTTCAATGTTATTTGAGAAAAGTAGAAATTCTACAACGTGATGGTGGCGATGTAAGAATGAGCAGAAGCTTTGAAGTAAGTCTGTTATATGTTGAATATTCACGATACATGCAAATGTCAGTTGAATATTGATATGATGCTCTCAGGATGGTTCATGCAGAAGAGGTGATGGATACTACGAGGCACAAGCTCAGATACCTTTCCCTTCGTCTCCAGATGTCGACGTGTCTGATTTATTATCTCCGTCTCTCTCTCCTTCGAGCTCCGGTTCACCCTCCTCCTCACCCTCCTCCTCACCCTCCTCCTCCTCCTTGTCTGAGGAGGTGTCTGCCTTGTCATCTACGGATTGACCGTCTTCCTCCGTGATGTCGTTACCATTCTCTTCCTGGTCCCCCTCTGCCTTCTCCTCTCCTTCCTCAAATTCTTCATCTTCATAACCATCCTCTCCTTGCCTTATTTCCTCCTCATCCTGGTTATCTTCCTCTCCTACACTTTCTGTCTCTTCCCCATCCTCCTCCATCTCCTCAGTTTCATCTTCTGCATTCTCACCAGAGGAATACCCTTCATTCCCTGGATGATAATCATCTAGTGTGTTCATATCAGAAATGCAACCCCCTTTTTATTCTTAATTATCATTACACAATCTCTCCCCTCCCCTCCCCCCTCCCCTATCCACCCTCTTTGTTAATTTTGTCATTCAAACATACCATCAGTGAAAATTTATCTACCCATTGCACATGAGTGGGAACTTAATGTTGGTTTCATATTGTATCACAGAACAGGGAAACACAACCTTATCATGGCTTAAAAATCAATTCAGTGATACATTACACTCACAAGAAAATGAAAAAAAAAAAAAAAAACTTTCTTTAATCCATTAGAATTTTAATTTATAAGGTAATATATTTTTTTCTTCCAAAATTTTTTATCAGCATGAGGATAGGATCTCACAAACTTTAATTAGAAATTTCACGAAATGAACATACTTTATATGACAAATTTCTTCATCTGTCAAGTGACGACACATACCAAGGTAAACCTATACGGTAGGTCGTTAGTGAGACGAAAGGCTCGTCTTTCCATAGACATCCTGTTTTTGCATGTGACTGTTAGGTTTAGTGCGTGAAGTGTACGGACGTAAAGATATACATTTCCTAGAGTGTAAACAAACTATTAATTTCCTGCGATACCCCAACAGAGACAAGCTGGAAGTTTGATAATAATTTCACACGTCATTACATTGTCAATTGAAAATAGGCTGCAATCAATCAACAGCGCAACAGTTGTTGCATAGGAATATTGCTGTGTGGTGATGGGCTACTTAGTGTGTTCATGATACAAGGTCAAAGGTCATCTAATGATCATTTATGGGTTATTCACTTCAGAAAGCAACCGCCCC
The DNA here is from genome assembly GCA_000934455.1 of Apostichopus parvimensis. NCBI lineage: Eukaryota > Metazoa > Echinodermata > Holothuroidea > Aspidochirotida > Stichopodidae > Apostichopus > Apostichopus parvimensis. The sequence goes on from KN882676.1 coordinate 269,345, forward strand.
ACACCCCCCTCCTGCCCCCTCCCTTCTGTCCCTCATCTTCCCAACTCTGAAAGTGGAACTTTTGGCAAATATCTACAACTGTGATGGAACCTACCTTTCTCCTTACTTTCAGTCTCAGGGATTTCTTCCAACTCTGCTTCGGTTTCTTCTTCCTTTGTCGGGACTAAAATTAAAGAAAAAAAACTTAATGAATTTAATTTAATCAATATATATAGATCAGTCAATATATACTCAAATATAGTAAAAATAAGAGAAAACAGATTTATCACATGTGACCATTATGGTATCTGTTGGGAGCAGATATCAATATAACATATCAAACAAACCACCGTCCCCCTGCCACCACCCCCCCACTCTAACAATGAATCTATCCCCACCCAAAAATGACAAGTTATGATAAAACAGTAGAAAATAAAGTGTTCTAAAGAGCCCTTCATCTCATAAATCCTCCTCATCAACCCCCAGCCTCCTTCCACCAAGAATGATTTGGGTCATCCCCTAGGGCCAGTATCCTTCCGAAAGAATAAAACAAATCTTTACCAACGATATGCCCAGCTTCGGTTACTTCCACTTCTGGGAAGAAATGCTCGACCTTCTTCTTGAGATGTTCCAGGCTGGAACTACCGTGAATGGCGTTGTTGAGGATGTCTTTGCCTAAGAGTGCTCTGAAGCTCTCTGGGGCCTGTTCTCTGGCAACGTCTGGATCGGTCGGGCCCATCAGGGCCCGTAAACCATGGATCGCGTCTTCTCTATGCAGGAGGAGTACTGTAGAAGGTCCACTAATGGAGACAAGAGAAAGTGATTCAGCAAAGATAACTTTAAGAGAGCATGACAAGAATTAGTCCATTAGCCATAGGTTGCATTTTTCAGCTCTCTTGACCTCAACTTACTGAAACTTTATCTCTTCTGCAAACAGACTGGTTAGTTTGGAAGAGTTGATTTGTTCACACCTTGCCATGTCTGCCTTGATCTGATAGTGATTTGACTACTAGCTGTGTGATGAGTTGCATAATAGACAATAGGCAGCTCAACTAAGGTGCGAAAAGATGGGACTGATCACTCAGTTAACCAACTGGAAAAAACCTGCTGTTCAGTACAAACGGCGGGTTTTTGGATGCAACCTATAGCTAATGGACACTTTCGTGGCATGAGGGTAATTGAAAAGAAACAAGTTTCAGGGGAAGGGAGAATTTCCCCCAATCCCTCTGCCATCACCCAACCCATTCCCCCATTCCATCTTCCCCTCCCACGTATGGATGACACACACAAGTGAGCATTTTCATGATATTCTGCAAATTGTGTATTGACATAAGGTTTAGAAAGTGAAATTGATGGAGAGAAATAAATCTTGGGCGAGGGGGAGAAACTGTTGTAACATTTCTCCCCTCCCCTCCCTGCTGGTGTGAATATCTCGTGATATTTTGTGAACTTCACCGAGCACATTAAATCTGGAAACAAAGAACCTTAAGTACTATTTAATAAGAAAAAAATGACACGTTTACTCAAGTAGAAAATGTCGTACATGGTTGACATGTAACAAACTCTAGTGTTTTATTCCCCGAGGCTCTGATGACTTGATCCAAACAGAATTGATTTTAATGGTGAAAAGGATGATTTAAATATTTACAAAGAAATTCAATTTTGTACCAAAAGAGAACGAAACTATGAAAAAAAATGGCAAAAACGTAACAAAACGGAAAATATACATATGCATTTCACCTGGTCATGTGATCCAGTAAGCTATCGTAAAATTCTTTTCCTTCGTGTTCCTGGTACAACTGAGCTGCCATTTCTCTGCTAAGTTCGACATGTTTTTCACTCGAGATTTGAAACCCGGCTTCGTGTAGCCTCTCTGTGATGGCATCTAATGTTTGGATGAGAGATAGAGAGCAATGTAAACTGGAGTTAGAACAAAAGTAAAACAATGTGAAGAAAATATTTCTCGAGAAAGGTCTCGTTCATATTTGAGAATGGAAGAGGGTTCAGGGTTGTTCTTATATCCTCTTGGAGGTCACTAAAATGGAACCCCATGGACGTATCCACATTTGAGAACAGGTCGTGGTTCGTTATCAAAACGAAAGAGCATTCCACGAATGAGAGTAGTTATGTCACTATGATTGCTCACAGGCCAAGAACCTACAGTTGTAATCTACTGTGCACCCCCCCTCCCCCTCACCCCCAGTGTACCTACAATAGATTTGTTTTGGCCATTGTTACCTTTGTGTTCTTCGGCGGCATCTGGCTTGATCACAGCTAAGGTGTGTTCTTTGGGGAAGAAAAACTCCAATTCCTTAGTAGCTGACTGTTCGGAATCGCTTCCGTGGATTCCGTTGATGGAGGCGTCCGTCATGCTAAACTGGGCCCTTAGACTATGAAAAATCAAATGATAAATGAGTAGTTTGAATAAGAAATAGTTTTGAAGTATTAATCCTGTCACATATACAAATCTGAAGGGTAATTTAAATAGAGGAATGAGTTGAAGTAATGGGGGGGGGGGGGGGGGGGGGGAGAGGTGGGGGGGGGGGGGAGGTTGAAAAAGCAACAATTAGCTTCCCTATTCTAAGTAACCATATGGTCCTATCAGTGCATGTTAGGAACATTAAACACGTAACATTAACTTTTATTGAGTTGAATTTACCCTCCAACCCACCCACCCCCACCTGCTGCCCCCCCAAACTCCCCCATCCCACCCACTAATTGATTCCCTGGATTGTCCTATAGGGCCACTTGACCTCTATTGGTTGATGCCCAGGGGACCCCTGCTTTTAATTACGTTCCACATAAAAACAATTATCATTCACACAATTCGTCCTAATTAAGTCTCAGTCTGGCAAATAATATTCCAATATTTGGCCGAGCATGTAAATGACTTTAAGTTAGGGACTAACTTCATTATTAATAGCATTTCCTTTATGATTTTTACTTCTCTTTTGAGCTCGATCTCATCGATTTTCACTTTCATATCTCAGTCATGCCTCGTTGCAATATACGAAGGATGGAAATATTCCGTGTAGTTTTTGCTCACATCGACGGATGGACATTTTGTGCAACGCTTGCATTATAGCAATACAAACACAGTGACCTAACCATTGAAGTTCACTGGGAAAACAGTAGCTGAATTTTCCCGCCAAAACCTTCACTAGTACCCGCCGTTGTGCTTGAAGTGGATACACAAGTTCTCCTGAGACATGAGAGTACTTTTAAAGATTAAAAAAATGAGAAACCTCTTACTGATTGTCTTTTTTTTATTTTAAGTTGTTATTGTTTTGACACATCTCACTATATCATATTATGCTTTTCTATATTTTCTTTCCCCTATGTTTTCTATTTTCTATTGTTTATGACCGTAACTTATCCAAAAATCTTTTCTCAGAAGGGAACACTTGATGGTAGTGGGGAAAACGGTTCCCTAGACTGGGCTGTTCCTTTTAAATGGCCACCTCCATAGATCGCCGAACCCCCACCTCCCTCCCACAACAGAAAAAACAACAAGAAAACAACTTCCAAGAGGTTCTTTAATGATATGTTATTATGTATACAACTTACTTGACTGAATAATGCTGTTTGGCACACTGTCAATATCACCTTACCATCCTACTCCCTGTGAACCTTCATCCACCCCATGCCCCTCACCCTCCCCCTCTCCACAACTTTGAAGTTTGTAATACAGATTTAATATAAAGTTTAGAATCTTTTATTCTACCTCTCTGGTGATTCCTCTTTTGCCTTTTGCACCTCTTTAGGTCCCAAGAGGTCCCTCCATCCCTGAATCGCTTCCTCTTTGGCTAACCCGAGGGCCAGAACAGGACCTCTGCAGATTTGAAAAAATATAACAGAAAAGATGTTTGAATGAATTACAAGAAAACTGATATCACTTCGTTGTAATGACCAAGTAGAACAAATGGATAGCAAGCACCACAAGGTAGGCTGCAGGAAAATGATGGTAAATAAACTCCTTCCCAACCCCCAACCCCCCTCCTTTACTCCCTAATCCCATACTCTGCCACATCCTCTCATTGCTTCCTTCCACCCCCCAGACATTATTCCTCTCTCGAAGCCCAAGTTTCAATCTACAACTATATACATATATATGTATGTGTACGTGCATATATTAATATACATCTGTATATATATATATTTTCCAACTCACTACAATTTCAGTTATATATTTATATATATATATGCAAATATCAACAATTTCAAGGACCCTTAAGAACAAGATTTTACAGTTATAATTAACGCTCATATTGATTGATAATACGCCTATCATTTCAATGATGTTTCCGAATAGAATAGAATATCATAATATTGAAAGTTAAGCATTACATGTCCTCTTATCCCTTTTAGAATTATAAATACCCTGCTCTTCCCTTTCTACCACTCCCTCCCCCATTCCATAGGCTTTGCCTTTCACCTTTTGTAAACCCCAGAATGACAGCATTAAACTCCCTTGCCAATGCTATTCCGATTAACAAACTTCAAACATTTTTTCACCGTGTCATCTCTGCGATCAAATCTTCATAGAACGGCTCTCCTTCATGTTCGGTGTAGAAAGACTTGGCCTGTTCCTCTGTGAGTTGAACCTCCTTCTGGAAGCAAACTTCAAATCCTGCTTCATGAATCTTTTCTATAATGGCATCTGATGATGACAAATCGATACGCAAAAAATGTAAAGAGAATTTTTTCGACAAATGTAACCGAGGAAGAGAACGATAGCAAGCGCCTGCATCTTAATACTCGTCAGTGATCGGTGTCTAGACGGTTAATTAATAACATATCATGCTGCGACAGGTACTGTAAAAACACTGTACCTTTACACACCAAACAGAACACATATGAGGTAAAAGGGAGGGGAGGGGGGGGGTCGGGAGGGGTTAGGGAGGAAAAATACTTTGACAGACCAAAGTCCCAGTTAATGTTTCAGTATAACTTTATAACTCACAATGTAACAACAAAATAATTCAGTCCTCATACCCTTTGAGTTGATAAGCAACAAACGACTGTTAGAATGAGTCAGACTATAAGGGAGTGAGGGTTGGGTGGGGTGGAAGGGGGTGGGATGTGGTGGGAGGGGGTGGGGTAAAGGAGAGTGGGGATATATTGACAGAAGTTGCAAAATTATTTTATTGATTATATTTGTTTGATTTATTTGATATATTTGATTTATTTGACCAATTTGATTTATTTCATTAATATAACAAACTTTATTTTATTTGTAATGTTAACCTCGTTATTACGTTCAACCCTGCATATTTTGATGACTGCTCAATATTGTTTATCTATATTGTCAGACAATACAAATTGAGAGATAAATAAAGTTATAGAATCAGTAAAGTTCGACCAAGGGAAATATTGTGTATCTATATTGTCAGACAATACAAATTGAGATATAAATAAAGTTATAGCATCTGTAAAGTTCGACCTAGGAAACATTACGGATTAGATGGACGCGGAGTGGTACTCTTGACCATACCTTTGTGCTCCTTTAAAGCCTCTGGTCTAATCAATGCTAAGGTCTTTTCAACCCTCGGGGGCGGTCCTGTTCCCGGGATGGTTGGGACCACAAAGTCAGGAAAGAAGAAAGTCAGTTCTCTGTGGATGAAAAGAAGGCGAAAAACTATAAATAACAGTAAAAGAGATATATTATATAGAGAAAAGAATAAACCATGTTTTGGTAAAGATTGTTGATGCTACATTGGTATTATGCAAAGGAATTGCAATTGTACAATAAAGTGTGTGTGTATATGTATATATATATATAGCTCGGAGCAGCTCTGTGTAAACTGTGTAATCGGTCGTATAGCATTGTTCCACTGAAACCTAAAAGATTTTACTTTTCATTTAGCAGAGTAGTAGAGGGTGTTTGGGTAGACAATGAAATGGCTCTGGGACATCAAGTGGCCCAGGTTTAATGGAATAAAAAGTGGTTAGGTCACTATGTGGTGTAATTCTAAATATATATCGCTGTGGCTGTTTTCCAAACTATTCTAGCAATTTTCTGGCCCTTACCGAGCAGCTCTTTCCCCCGAGTCCGCTGCGTGCAGAGCGTTCATAGTCATGTCGGTTCCGTAGAGAGCTCTCAAACTCTCTGGATCTTCCTCCTTGGCGATGCTGACATCCTTAGGGCCGAGGAGGGTCCTGATCTCCCCGACAACACCCTCTCCCGTGTCGCCTTTGGTAACCACAAAGACGTCGCTGTCTCCACTCGTCATGAACTTGATCAGGTCTTCAAAGTGCTCCTGTGAAGAGAAGAGAACAAAGGATATTCAAAATATTTTGAGAATAATTTTTTTTTCATTTGTTCATGAGTTTTTCTTAAAAAAGATTGGTATAATGATTTAACACTTGGCTTATATTGACAATCTATGAGTTTGTTAGGTTGTAATATTCAAAAATCTTTATAAAGAAACCCTCGTTCACGGATAAATAGAAAAAGTCAGGGGGGAAAAAATGTGATTTTAAATGTTAAAAATGACCAACCTCTCCTTCCTGTTCTTTGTAGAATTCTCTAGCTTCTTCCTCAGTCAACGTCCTCCTGCTTCGAGTGAGAATCTCAAAGTCGTGTTCTTTTAACTGTTAAAGAGAGAGATAAAAAAATTGTCTTTATAGCAAACACTGCTTATCTACTGCAAAAAAGCCTGCATAACTGTCTAGGAAAAGGTAAGATGAAACAATTAGGAACAGCCCTTTTTTTGAAACGTCTACTTCAAAATTTTTGACTTTTGGGAGGTTTGTGCGCAATGACGAGGCTTGATCCATCCGGTTTGGTGATGAGATTTATAATCTTTAGAAAAGTTTAATGATTATAATTAATTAACACATGATCTTGCTTCTTTCAACAAATGCAAGCTCAGTCTGTCCAATTCACAACCTTTTGTGAGCTTCGCCAAGTCCTTCTGTGAAAGCGATGCTTAAAACTTAGCAACTGCCTTTTTGCCCCTCTCCCCTCACCCTTCCCCACCCCCAAACTTCCATTGCACCAACATACCAAATCCCCTACAGGAGAGTAACTAACAACCCTAACCAACATTACCTCATTATGAATCTGGTGGTTGTTAAAGCTATGACACCTCACAGAGCAATGGTTTAATAACCTCAAAACTTACTGGCATCTGTATTTGTGAAGGACGCTACTTACCTGTCTCACCTCAAACAATGCACTCCGGTCTACCTAGCCTTTCAACATTGGTGACAGTCTAGCACTGTCACACCTCCCCCACACCCCCCCCCCTTCCTGCAGACCTTGTACAAGGAGACAGGTAAGAGGAGTGAGGCAAGTGTCCTCTTTGATTGATTGATTGATGGATCGGTCAATCAATTTATTTATTGGTTTCTTTATTTTATTTCTTATAGGGGTGAGGAAATTGCTTCGCTTCTCCACAGCATCACTATCACTCGACTAAAAGATGACGGTTGGGATTTACTTCTCCTTTAATTTCAGTAGTTAGAAGGATTATTACCTTTTCAACTATTTCATCTGTGTGGGCTGCTTCTACTGCATCCGGTTTGACAAGCAGTACGGTAACTTCCTTCGGTTTCGGTTCTATGACAAAAGTAAGTCTCAAGCAAATTACACTACAGCAAAAAGAAATTCTCAAATATTTCTGTTTTTTTTTCAGAAGCAAAATATCCCTCAATAACATTCTTGCCGTATTCTGAGTAAAGTTAGGCTTAAGTGTAATTGACAGGTCACTGATTGATAATCTTAATAATTCTGTGTTTCAGACCGTGCCTTTTTATTGATCAAATCTTCTCTCCTCATCCCCACATGTTCTTCATCCCACTTCCCCTAACTAAAACATTTATGACAGATAGCATAGTATCTCCTGTATTGTCAAATAATCTTGACATTTGATAGTCTTAATGATCTACCTCTGTCAATGGTACATAATGAAATTATCACCATTTTGTGCCCCAAAGGAAGGTACAATACATATGTGGGTTCAACTCATAGGTGGGTTTGAACCATTTTGTGTCCAATAGGATTGGAACAAAAGAGGGTTTGGACCATAGGGTTAAAATAATAGGGGTTTTGAACTATTTTGTGCCCAATAGGATTGAAACAAAAGAGGGTTTGGACCATTTGTGCCCCCTAGGAGGGTTAAAATAATAGGGGCATTTGAACTATTTTGTGCCCAATAGGAGGCTTCAAATCTCAGAAGGGTTTGAACAATTCTGGGCCCAATAGGATTGGAAAAAAAAGTGGGTTTGGACAATTTTGTGTCCCATAGGAGGGTTGAAAGAATAGGAGGGTTTGGACCACATTGGAGGGTTGTAATAACAGCCCATGTTGAAACCCTAGTTGAAACACTAGGAAGGGTTAAAGCATTTTGAGCCCCACGAGAGGGTTCAAATCAAGGAGGGGCTTTGACAATTCTGTGCCCCCATACAAGGGTTCATTAATAGCCATGAAAATGGGGTCAATGTGACATTCTTCAAAAGAGGAGAAATTCCTTCAAACGGAAGCACAATTATATCTATTAGATACACACTATGCAATTATTTCAGTATAACATGAGTAAGCTTTGGACAGTTTTTGAGTTGGTTAGTTATGGCATAGAATGGGTGTGAATTATGAAATCTGATATTAATAGGTATGGACAGGTTAATATTAGTGTTGCCTTCATTAGTTAGTGATTATGATGGAAATCACTGGAATTATTTTATTTTTCTGTTGTTATTAGCAAATTAGAAATCCATTGAAGAGAGATTTGAGGGTTTTGCTATTATTCAAAATGGTTTCCCTCTCACTCCCGGACAGAGAAAACTTAGCAATATCATATTTACATACAAGAAAGTTAAATCGGAACAACATCTGACAAGTTGACAACATTCAAAGAGAAAAATATGAGAGAAATAAGAGAGAAATCTTGAAAAGAAAGATAAAACAAATTTTCCTCCTTTCAGATAAGTTCAAAATGTCAGTAGCTAATCTGGTACATCCAAATTTGGTTTGTTTCAAATGGACTTTTCATAAAAAATATTAAACATTTTTAAAAAATTAAAAAAGGCATGGAATTGATAGTAATAAAATGAAATAAAATCTCCCACCTCAAAAGTTAGGCTCTAGACTTAAATACCAGCAACTTAATAATCAAACACAAGAGAGTCTTTTTTTTTGGTCAAAACATGCCAAATGTTTGTCATCTTTTGTAAAACAAGTTACCCCTTCCAAAAATACCTTCAGTGGAATAACCAGCTGTCAAACTTTCCAAGGTTTTCTGGCTGACCTGTTTCATTCCTAGATTAAGACCGAGTGCTTCGATCTCTCCGCCTGAATTAGCAGAGACCCAGGAAGACACACATAGAAAGAAGATCAAACGAGAAAGTGGACAAGAAAGGTAGAAAGAGAAAAATGGTTAAAAAAGCAGGATTAGTTTGTTTTTTTTTGGGGGGGGGTTACTTCATACACCAGGCGCTGTGAGTGTTGAAATTATTAATAAGCAAAGACAAATAGGTGAAACATTAGACACAAAGAATAAGATGGGTATTTAACTTTCGGTACGAGAGTTTACTCCAAGACTGGGAAGAAATATAGGTAAGGATGGAAAAGTTAGTGAGAGATGTGTACATTTTTAAAGAAATGTTGAAATAAAGCTGACATTATTAGTTGGAAAAAGGAAAATTGGTAAAAAGTTGGACAAAGATTACAACAAGGTGTACATGCTGTGATGGTTATTCTAAACTTTGTACAAATGACAACCCAACAGTACAAGGCAATAGTGGTGTTATTCCTTAAGTTACAGGGCCGTAGCTTGGTACAGAATCAAGAAGAACCCCCCATCATGATTTGGGGGGAGGAGGTTGCCCCCATCATGTTACAATATCTGCTTTTATTTCACAAAACTGGCAATTTGTCCAACCATCCATTTATGAAATAAGAAACAAAGGATTTCATTTGATTAGCCAATTATGTTAATAGCATTTTTAAGCCAGCATGCTTACAGTACAGCCCCTTTTGCATTTGCAGGTGCCCCAAAACTTAGGTTGGGGGTGGGGGTGGAGGTGGAGGGTGGTGGTGGGGGGTGAGGGCCATGGTCCTCCCAGTAATTTTCACAGCAGAGATATTCACATTAGCATGTCGCCATCATAGTCAACAACTTCACCCAGCACTGAACATTGATTTGACTACTGCCTCCCCCCCCTCCCTCACACCCCCTACAAATCTCAAACCTGCATCACAGTCCCTGTTTTGGTTACCATGGTAACTTTATCAAACCAAGAAAGTATCACCCGTAATAAATAACAAAAGTTCTGATTGATCAAACAACCTCCCAAATTTTTAATTAATTATATTATTTTATGTATATTATTTCATTAATATTTTTAAAATATGTAAAGTTTACTGAGCTGGCAGGTAATCATGCCATTTGGCTTTTTAAACATTACGTCACCTACACTGTAGCCAGATGTGTTTTTCTCTTAACTATTAACGTAGGTTAAAAGGATACATAAGAGAGTCGTAAATGTTGACATCTGCTTCAGTGTTTTTAAATTTAGAGTTGACCAAAAGCTGTGCAATTAAATGCTTTTTTTCATATTTTAAGTAGCAGTAGTTTACCAACTAATAAAGTAATGTTTTAGCTGACATTGCCAATTTGACTTGTGGCTGTGCGAGCCCCACACTCTCTGCCCCTATTATATAGTTAACTCGTACAGCCGATACATCCCACTGATTAATAATAAATCAGCATTCACTCGAGGAAGTAACAGCTACTGTCGGTTTATTTATTTGGGTACAAAAAAACATTTAAAATAACAAACGTAAATGCTTATGAAGCATTTTTAAATTAGTTTCATTGCTTTTCAATATGATGTCACAGTACGTCATAATTATTATCATTTTTTTTTAATCCGATAAGTTAAACCATCTGTGCAACCCTTTTCCATGACTACGTATTTCCACCTTGTATTGTATTGTTCTTGATGCATTCATTCATGCCTCCAACGATTTCTTT